>JASVEL010011008.1:0-206003 GCA_032618575.1 Nicotiana noctiflora
TTTTATTTTTCTAAATTTTATAGTGTTAATTGCATACATGTTAGTTTTTAGATAGTTTTCTTTTTAAGTAATTAGAGATATTGTTAATAATTTGTTTCAAATTCCATTAAATAAATCACTTTGAGATTAGTAGGTTTCCTCAATAGCTTCTGATTTGTCAAAATCAATTCAGAATTTGGGGTTCATTTGATGGTTTGGGCTCGAAGGGTATGCCATTAGGCCAATTTTGGGGTTGTTTGCGTAAGAGATTCAACCCCAGGGTCAATTTGACTCATAGCCCATTTAAGTAAAGTAATTTCAGGAGTTTTGGTGGCATATTAGGTAGTTTAAGTTAGAAAATCTTCCAATAACAGAAATAGGAAGCCCCTAGAAGCTTCTAGTGGGGGTCCTACTTTGAAAACCAGGATGTGGGTAGTATAACTTGAAAAACAAGTCAAGATTTTAGGGACTTCTAAGCAAAAAAAAAAATAAAAAAAAATAAAAAGGACCTAAAGGGTTAAAAAAATCAGCACGGCTGACCTAATTGCTTGCCTACAAAGGCATATTTTTCTTGCCTTGCAAGGTAGATTTTAGAGCCTACAGAATTTAGAGTGCTAAAAGAGCTGAAAATTTTGAAAATACAGAGAATTTCAAAGTGCTGAAAATCCTAAAAAGTTTTGGGCGGCTAAAATTTCTATAAAAATTTTGTTCCATTTTTTCTGCCCAAATTTCTTGAAGCTTCTCTAATTCTGGAGCATTTTCTGGTTTGTTTAATGCTTAGAAAATGGATTGAATTTGGCTCTAGGGTTTGGTTTGGAAATTTTGAGTTTGCATTCTAGTGAAATTGTTTTTGGTAGACTCATTGAACACTCTTTTGGTTTTAAAACTGGTTTGCTGGTATATTTCCTGTTGTTGATCGCTGCTGATTCCTGTTTGTTGTCTCACTTCTGCTCATTTTTCTTTGTTCCTTCAATCTCAGGCACACACCCCTTAAATTCATACAAATGTGATCTTCCAATTTGAGTCAAGAAATGGAATGAAATGCTCGAAGTTTAAATGACAGGCCATTAGTTCATGCTTTGTTTTAATATGCTTCCTTCATTCTTATTTCATGCTTCGATGTGTATTTATCATAAGTTTGAACATATTCTGTTTAAGGCATAATAGTATTACTAATCTAGTTTCTTAGTTTGTTTATTTCATTATAGTTGAATTATCATTTATCTTTGCTTAAGGACTAGATATGGATTTGGTATTGTGACTAACTCAAAGTTTCGGATAGATGAACATGTGATAAGTAGGAACTTATTAGTTTGTTCTGGCCAATATCTGGATTTGGTATTTCCTTTGACCATGGTTTATTCAATTTTTTTTTGTCTAGTCCAGCATGTCCAATGGAACACAACTGTTTTAGTGGCTATTTTGGTTTAAAAGCTACCCTTCCTTAATCGTTCCCCTTGCAATTAAACAATGATATATGAGTATGATGATTTGTTCATTTCGAAGCTTATTGAATTAGAAATTGAGTAGCACTTTGGTAAAAGGCGATTAGAAGGACTCGATTTTGTGTCTTGACATTGTGAATGACGTTGTATTCTCCATCTGGGCTTCTTTGGCCTAGTTAAGTTGTTAAAATTTACCCAACTCTAGTATAGGTTATTAGGCCTACTCCTAGTCCAAGAGTTTGCAATAATTTTGGCATTTAAATTCCAATTCAGCGTGTTATAAAAACTGACTGTTTTCAGCTCTTGTGAAGGCTTGATACATGTATCTTGGATCACTATATTTGTTCATGGCTCATACAGCTTGGGATCACCTTGGGCTGAATGCTCGAGAATGGGATTCGAATTCCCTTTGCCCTTCTATGCTCATTTTGTTTCGTTTGTTACAAAGCTCTCTTGGCTAAGGCCTGCCCGCTTAGTATAAGCACCCTCCCCTTTTTACTCTAGCAATTAATTAACCCGACTCTTGAGTAATTTCAAGGTGAATCATCTTAGATAATAATAGTTGTGGCCCTTTTTGAATTTTAGTTAGAATATCCTTTAAAAGTAGAGTTGAGCCGCGCCACGCCAAATAAAATCACAAATTGTGTGGCGGCCCTCTTTAATTATATCTTTAAAATCCTTAGAACTCGGGACGTGCCATTTAGAGAATTACCATGGCCTTCCGCAAAGTTAACAACGTGTTAGTTACTTTAGGCACGTTATTTAATAATTTTACCTTCTTTAAACTTGGGTGTGCATTTCATATGACCCAAATCCAAATCCTAAAACGTTGAATAAAATATGTTATTAGATTGTGGGTGTATTTCATGTGACGCGATCCAAATACATATTTTAAACGACGTCAATTTTCTTTAAAATTAATTAAAAACGGTAAATAATTTAAATTGCAACACATGTTGAAACATGTATAAAATTAGGTAATGGGCTAATTATGATAGTTTAAGAGACCGTGCTAGAACTACAGAATCCGGGGGCGGCTAACACCTTCCCTCGAGTTAACAGAATTTCTAGTTCGCAGACTTCACTTAGAAAGTCAAAATTTTCCTCGATTTAGGATTGAAAATAAATCGGTGACTTGGGACACACCAGAAACAAACTCATTCCAAGTGGCGGCTCTGATCACTAAATAATCTCATTTCGAATAATGTCACTTAAAGTGGAAAAACTCCGTTATGCACTATTCTCCCCGACTGGCGTGTAAAAAAGAAGGTGTAATACACGTTTTCTTTACATATAGATATTTTCTAACTTTAACTGGCATAGTACTAAGTTTAGGATAGTTCACCAAGTCCAGCATTTTAACAAACATTCGGTATTGGAAAGTTATATTGCGCTTGGGCGAAATTGGGGTTCTTTAAAGGAAGGAAGGAAGGAAAGGATTATTGTTCAATTGATAAGATCTACAAACAAAGAATAAATTCAGAGTTTCATACCACATTAAAACTTAAGCAATTGAAGAATATATTATTTTAAATTAATGCTCTACGATTTTTACACGTCAACCAAAATGTATAAATGATTTATGTGGGGTTTATTAACCTGCAAAAATGTTGACAATGATACTATATTAACATAGTAGAATTCATAACTGTGTAGTTATAGCAGATCATAAAAAAGCTAGCTAGAGTATTTAGCCCGCACAGAAGAGGCTAATTATAATATTTTTACATGTCATTTTGGGAGAAATTCAAAAATAGCCACATTTACAATTGGCCTTTTAAAAATAGCCCAATTTAAAAAATAATCGAAATTTAACTACTTTTCATGTAAAGATAAATTTGAACGAAAACGATGTTCGAAACTCGGAAAACACTCTAGTATATTATGCTGGAGTTCTAGCATAAGTATACTTAAAATTCAGCATATTCCACTGGAGTTCCAGAATAAGTATGCTGAAACTCCAACATAATATAATAGAGTTCCAGCATAAGTACACTAGAACTCTAGCATAATATACTGGAGTTCCAACAAGTATACCGCTCCAACATAATATACTGGAGTTTGGAGCACCAGTGCTCCGGTCTCCAGTATATTATACTGGAGCCAACAAAGTATACCGGTCCAACATAATATGCTGGAATTCATATATGGGTGCACCGAACTCTAGTATATTATGTTGGACCAGTCTCTATTGCAGCAAAAAAAATGGCTATTTTTATTGATTTGGTAAATGTATGACCAATCTAAAAACTGGCTATACCGTGCTATTTTTACTGCCATTTTTGGTAGAAGCTACACCAACTATGCTAGAAACTAAACTAATTAGGGGTCGTTTGGTATGAGGTATAAGAAGGTATAAGGGCGGTATAAAAATTTAATACAAACTTAATACTCTGTTTGTTTAATAAACCAGGTATAAGTTATCCCGGTGTTAATTTTAACGCTGGGATAACTTATACCTTTATAAAAGGTGGGGTAATTAACTTCGATATAACTTATACATTCTTCTTAGAAATAATACATTTGTCATTCTTAATACAACATACTAAACAATGAATAAACAACAATCCCACCAAAACTAAACCCAGCATAACTTATCTCAATATAACTTATATCGATGTAAATCATATTTCAACCAAACGACCCCATGTTATTAAATTTTTGAAAAGAAGAAAACAAGTTTTGATCAAGAATAAGATGGAAACAACAAGCTAGTGGGCGTCCTTAAACTAGACCATGTTTGAACACAATATTATTAAGCTTCTGTTGGCACCATTTCCAGATAAGATGTGAAAGGGGAGGAAGTGCTAGTGTTAGTCCAGTGAGATGGCATGCCACATAGTATTCACCTTACTAAAATATTAGTGTAATATAGAATTGGATGTCAACCTTAGATAACCTTAACGGAAGAAAGGTATATTTGAGCCATTTGGGTAATATATGATATTTTATGCTGATAATATAACGAAGGATAAAAGTGATCATTTTTCATAGCAGAGGGACATATTTGACGCATGTCCATTGATTATATGCATTTAAAATATATATTGGTATTTGCTTTACAATAATCTCATTTTATGATTAACTAATATTGTGTATTTGATACTATATTTTATGTGGTGTGAGAACGATGACATATTTCTCTAGTTGAAAAATATTTAAAATTAACACTAATTTATCCTTAATGACACAATTCATTTACGATAAATTTATCCACATCGAGTGTTTACACCTAATTTAGTTAAAGTTAATTATAAAAGAAAACTTAGATTTATTAGGAGTTATTGTTAATAACAAAAAATTAAAAGGTATTGAACTAGTGTTACAAAGTCTAGGGTTACCATCCTCTTTCATCATGTACTTCTTTATTTTATTCAAAACCGTATGAACGCCCTTCAATAACTACATCTAATAATTCTTTAGCTCTCTTTTTGTCTTAATTTCACATGAAACTGAGTTTACTTATGCAATAATGTATATGGAAAATTAATATGCAGTTTTATGTAAAATAAATTAATATGCGAGTATATTATGGGAGACAAATTTTTCATTTGGCGAAATATATAAATATCCCTTCTAAGTTGTCCATAACGGTCAAACAACCACTCCAACAAATACATTTATCATTTAGACACTTCAAGTGATTATTAAGTGTATCAAATAAATCACCGAGTGCAAAAGACAATATGCGTGAGTTGCACTTACTAGTGATGTGTCAAATGAACCAATTAGAAAATAACACGTGCAATCTGTAATAAAAATTAATATATATAATTAACAAAAATAAAAATACATAAAAAGAAACTTTTTTTCTTTACTTTTTAAAAAACCAACGCCTCCTCCCCACTCCCACCCCTCCCTCTCCCCTCCCATTTCATCTTCTTCTTTGCTCTAATTCAATCCCCATTTCCTTTTCACAAATCCACCCAACAAACTAAAAGTCATATTAATATAAAACAATATGTAAATATCCAAATAGGGAACCTAATAAGTGATTATTAACGCACCTCGCTGGAAAAGCTAGTCTTATGCGACCTGTATCGCCGAACAATTTGTTCTTCAAGCAAAGTTAAAAATTGATTCTACTGGAATCTTTGTTGGACTTTAAAGGCATTAGGCTTCAAATATTTTAAGCATTGAGTTTTAAAGTCTAAGAGTGTGAATTGGAAATGGTGGGAAATAAAATTGAGGGAAATGTAAAATTTGAATAAAGTGAGCTTTTGACGTGCATTTTGTCTCTCATTGGTGAGGGACAACTATATTTGTGTGCTTATATATAGAATCACTTTTTAAAACTCTTAAAAGGATTGAAGAGAATGAACCTCGTGTCATTTCTCGCTCGCTCGTTCGGCTTCGGCTTTGGATATGGATTTGAATTTATCAAATGATCGATAAATAAGATTATTTTTGGATAAAATTTATTTAACTAATTATTTAATAATTAATTAAATACCAGATCACTGTTGAAGATTCATAAGGATAGTCCGGCCACGGTCCTGGCGTAACCGCGGTAGGACCGCGCCAGAACACTACTGCAGATTCAGATGGCTAGTCTGGTCGCGATCCTGGTGTAACCGCGGTAGGACTCTGACAGGACATGTAAACTTCTGAACAGACACCTTTCCCAGAACAAACATCACATCCCTTCCAATAATTACCTATAAATCTCGATGCATGACTTCGTTTTTAATACACAAAAAATATTACAGAACCTCCTTCTTTCTGAAAATACTGCATCCTAATTCGCAATCTCTCTCTCTCAAATTCGTAAGTGTGTTTCTACTTTGTTCTTTGAGTTTGTTGGTATCCCGTAGTTTGTATTGCCACTGTTGTAGGAAGGTTTATTCCGTTTCTTCCTGGGAGAATTTAATCCATTACCTTAGCAACGTGTGAGGGGGTTAAAATTCCTTAATGACGCACAAGCAAATTCTGGACTCAGAATATTTCTTATTCTTTATTGTTTTCTAGTTTCTTTTATTCTTCTAACAATTTTCTGATTTTGTATTTTAAAACAGTAGCAAACATCAATCTTCACTCTTCACTCTTCTCTCTCCATTATTTTCTTGATTATGAATGAGCTTATATAACTTTTTTCTCTAATTTGTTGTTTTTGGTCTTAAATTGTCCTTAAAGTTATTTGCCGATGAAGACGAAAAAGAGACAAAATTGTGTTCTTATGGTGGAGATGAGGGTGACAGGATTGCTAAGAAAAAAATTTGGTGGTTTGCTCTTGTTGTTGCATTTTTGCTGCTTCTTTCAACTATGTCTGGGACTAATTTTGAGTCAATGAAACTAGGCGGAGCTATGAAGGTTACAAGCAATAGAGTTTTATTATAAAAAGCGGCTGTTTCTGATTATTTACGGTGGTTTAGTTCGAGCTTTAATGGCTGATTTTTTCTTGACTGTACGGTAGTTTCATGGTGGGCTTAGTTCATTGCTACAAGGTATTTGATTTTTTTAAGAAGACAAAATTAGGCAAAAAAAAAAAACAACTTCACACGCTTAAAATTTTGTTGGTACGTATATGCCACATCAACAATATGTATTTATTTGACACACTTAATAATCATTTAAATTGTTTAAATAATAAATGAGTCTGTTTTCTGACCATTATAGACAACTTAAATGGATTGTTTATATTTTTGCCTTTTTATTTTCTTCTTTATATTCTTACCGAGTATAGTAACATGAAAAAAATCCTTTTCTTTTCGTTATCAATAATTTCTCTTAAATTTTTCTTCTTTTTATTATGTAACATGCGGAATAATTTTGAGATAGATATAGTGCCAATTGGCAGCTAAACTTTTTGAGTTTTCCCATATTTCTGATTTTTCGTAACTTGGCTCTGTTCCCATGTTTATCTACTTAAGTTAAAAACATCATGGAATAGCTGGATTATTAAGTATATTTACACATTATTTTTAAGATTGTGCAAAAGATATGGTAATAGCTATGATTAATTACTAGTAATTTATAATAAAATAATATGACACGTATCATTTATTCATTAATAGGGTGTAAATATCCGGTGCAAGTAAATGCTTATTTTGATAAATTTTTATATTTTTCTTTTATACTCACCTTAGGATACGTTATTTGCGCGTGTAACTTATATTTTTTTAAAATTTCATACATATTATTAGATTAAGTGTTTGAGTTATATAAATTATAAATATAAAAAATAAAAATAATAAATATTGTTTCAATGAAGCTTTGTTGCACAATTTTTTTCAGATGTCTTGTTGTAATTTATGAGGACTTATTTCGGAAATTTTTATGAAAATTATTGTTGTTTATATGATCTGATGCTGAAAACATTAATAAAATGCTTTTAGCATGATTTCCAAATTTTTATTAAATAACACAAATTAAAAAATGAATCTTTTGGTTTTTAGAGATTGTAAATGAATATATTAATAATGATAATGTAAAGTCTAAACAATAAGCATAATTATTAAGTTAATATTTGACATTGTAACTTAATATAACAAATAATACGATGAGATGTTTCTTTGTTAGACTAAATGCATATGGCAATTCATTTATATTCTATTATTTTATCATAGTTGGCTATTCTTTTATTTGCAATGCGTTATCGTCACAATACTTTTGTGTGATTTAGAAGCAAAACAATTATGCAAGAATTAATAATGTAACAATAGAAATACAAATATGAAACTCTTTTGTTTAAACTAAAAATATTTATTCACTCTAACAGTTAAATTGAAGTTCATTTTTGTCATGTGAATTATAAATACATTCATTATATTTATGAAAAAATAAAATATGAAGCAAACGTCAACAATATTTTACATGAAAAAGAAAAAGAGTAATTAAACATTATACAATATACTAGTACAAGATTCATATGTGCGGATTATTTCGTCCTATTTTTGTAATCAAACAACAGTATGTGTTTAATTTTTGTTAAAATTATTTCAGAAAAAAAGTTATTCTAGTTTTATTTTACTTAAACAATAAAATAGATACTTCCTCCCTTTCTTATTTATAAAATGAAAAAAAATATAAGAAAGTTGGGAGCAAATCATAAGATTCTCTAAAGGGGAGAAGAAGAAAATAGAAAACAATGGAGGACCTGAGTAAACAATTCAAACCAAAGGAGAAAGAAAAAGAATAAAAAGAGAAACATTTGTTCCCAAAGATTACTCAGCACCTTTCCTCTCTCCCCACTCCGTCCACCATCGCAGAGTGCAAACAACTGACATATTTGCTTAAAACCCTCTTTCCAGTTTTTTCTTTCTTCCTTTTTAAAACCCTTTTCGAAGTTGAATACTGTATAACTTCAAGAATCTATTGAAGCATTAATTAACTGCTAAAAAAGATGGAGGAAAATGGTGTAGCAAGCAATGTAGCTCGTGCTATTGTGGCTGCCCTTGATTGGAACTCTTCTCCTGATGCCCGTAAAGCCGCTTATTCCTATTTAGAATCCGTAAGTATCTCATAGTTCATATTTTTTTTTTACCACAATCCGCTTTGTTGTATTTGAATTTCTTGAAAGTAATACGTTTTGTTCAATTAATTATTTGCTCCATTTGAATTGGATATTAAAAGTTTGATCTTTCTTGATTTTAAGTTTTCAAAATTACCATCTTTTAGTAGAAAACTGTGATTCTTGAGGTGTATGAAGGTTTCTGAAAGAGTTGGGGTGTGTTTACTTGCTAATTGTTTATATGTGTTCGTGGGTTTGTAGTTTCACCATATTGCATTGATTTTTTGAAGAAAAGGTATGATAGGGGTTTGTTGAGTGTCTGGTTTAATCAACTACTGAATATGAAAAACCGGGTCTTGCTAAAAGATATATTTGAGTTGTGCTGATAGAAATCGGTTGGGTTTATAATTTTAGTTCATTTACAATAGGCTTGAGTACGAGTTTTTGAAACAGCAGTTTGGTCTTTGAGTCATAGGGTTCTGTTGAGGGGCTTAGGTTCTTGTGGAAGGGAGAGGAAGGAAGGGTGGGTTTTGATCACTTTTTTTTTTTTTTTTCCTATTTCTTATTTGAGTTTTTTGTGGGTTTCTGATGAAATTTGGGGTGTTTCAACGGCATATCTTTATTTGTCTATTTATGTAGCTTCAAAATATTGGACTTATGATTTCTCCAATGACCTTTACTTTTCAAATATTTTGAAAACGATTATAGGGGTTTGTTGAGTCTATGAGTTACTGAATATGAGTCAGTGCAAATCATGCTAAAATAGGTAAATGAATTTTGCTGATTGAGTCAGTTACATTTCATGGGATTTGATTAGATAACAAGAGAAACGCGTTTGCTTTTGGTGCAGTTGGAGTTTCACTAAAAATAGTTATTTTGGGTATTGTAAGATATACCTTGCAGTTTTCCGGGAGTAAAAAGGGTTGAAAACAATTGATGTGGAACTTCTAAGGCCACTTTGTGGGATGGATGGTTCTCAACATAGATTTTGGATAGGATGTATGTCCGTATTGGTGATTATATTGATTCTCTCATTGGCCCCTATTGGTGTCCTTTCTTCTCCCAATATCAATGAATCAACTATGCCTCAATTCCAAACTAGTTAGGATTGTCCTTTATGAAATCCTCTATATTTGTTCCTCTATTTTCGAGTTTATTTCATTCTAATAATGGTAAACAACTTCCGTTTTAAGGCAAATTAGATATTCTCTCACTCTTCACTTATCTCTACTTGCGCCTAATGTAAGTGTGATAGCAACAACTTAGCCTTAATCCCAATTGGTCTGGTATTGCCTATATGGATCATTTGCTTATGTGTTATCTGTTTGGTCAATCTACATTGATAATGAGAGGTTATAAGACTTTAGAGATACCTTCCATTCATATGATTTTAAGTTTATCTCGCATCTTTTTAGCAAACTCAATCCTTGCGTACCAATTGCGACTAAGGGACTGTGAACATATGATGTCATTCTTTGGCCATGGGCCACATTGCAAGACAACTGCGAATACTGACTAAATATCAATATAAAGCTGGCATGACAAGTCCGTCATAATTACTATAGCTGACAAACCAACCAAATATACATACAAGCCTAAAAGCCCAACATGCTGCACTAACTAATAAGATATGTTTACAACCCTCTGCTGATGGATATACTGTGATCGGAATAGGGCGACCCCGACCTACTCATAACATATATACATAAGATGTGCATATAAGCTTTAGACCCGACGACTCCGAAGGGCATGGAGCTTACAGATCAAGCTAAACTCGGGTAACATTTAATTAGGATGTCTACCCGCCCGTCTGTCTGAACCTACATGCATGAAATACAACACCCCCAGAAAAGGGACTTCAATGCGAAATAATGTACCGAGTATGTAAGGCAATGTATTGAAAGCTGAAACTGACTAATAATATAACAACTGAAAGTAGTTGGAAGTCAAAGATAATTTGAAGATATGCTTACCGGCTGATATTGACTCAACTCTCTCAATATAGTAAGTAACAGATGTCCGGCCCTATAGGACTCGTGCATTGGACTGTGTCCCCCTTATGGTAGTTATTTATGGTAGCTACTGTTTGATATTATTGCATGCCATTTTATGTATAATTCTTATGTTTAGATAACTATTTACGCGATTTCTGCCGGAATTACTAATGCTCTTTTGTTTTTGTTTTTGTTTTTGTTGTTGTTGTTGCTTTCCCATTCCTTCTCTGAGCCGAGGATCGATTGGAAACAACCTCTCTGTCCTTTTGGGTAGGGGTAAGGCCTGTCTACATATTACCCTACCCAGACCCCACCTTGTGGGACTATACTGGGTAGTTGTTGTTGTTGTTGTACACACACAACAAGAACAACAACTACCCAGTAAAATCCCACATAGTGGGGTCTGGGGAGGGTAATGTGTACGCAAACCTTACCCCTGCCCCGATAGGGCAGAGATGCTGTTTCCGATAGACCCTCCGCTCAGAAAGACGAAAATAAAAAACAAGAAAAGAGAATTCATTAGTAACTCCAGCAGAAACCGTTATAGTAACAAAAGCATAAAAACCAAAAGATGAATGTCATGCAATAACAGTAACCAGAGTCTAAGGCCCGGGTGTAATATAAACAACAAAAATAGTGTGGGTTCAACATAAACTGCAAGCCATCTAAGATCAACCCTAATCCAACCCCGCCTCACCTCCGCTATGAAGGAAAGCTCTACTACTCCTATCCTACAATCCTAATGCTTGACCTCGAGGCCTTCCTATCAAGGGCCATATCCTTGGAAATCTGCAGTCGTACCATGTCCTACCTGATCACCTCTTCCCAATACTTCTTAGGTCTCCCTCTACCTCTTCTCTTACCCACCACGGCCAACCGCTCACACCTAGTTTTTTGTTGGCTCTTTTGCTAGTTTTGTTAATTAATACAATATCATTGGCTAATGACATGAACCATGAAGTCAGTCTTATTTGCTGTTGGTTAGCTCATTTGTTAACTAGGGTACGCAAATATAGTCTCAAATTCCCTAATCCATCCATTGATCTCCCTAATTATTACTATCACAACACCTTTATGGAAGAATTCTATTTGTATTCCTTATTTTAGCATTTATCTTGCTGATAACTTTCTATATCTTTTGCAGATAAAAGCAGGGGATGTACGCATCTTGGCGAGCACATCATTTATTTTAGTAAGGAAAGATTGGTCTTCAGAAATACGACTACAGGCCTATAAGATGCTCCAGGTTACATTATGATAACTCTGCAGGCTGCATTTAGTTCTTGGCTTTTTATCTTTAGTTAGGCCACCCAAAAAAGCGGGTACTCTTTTTAGCTTGTTCTTTTCACAGTGTTTGTTTTTCTTTTTTCTTGGAGATTCAAAAAGGTAGAACTTAATTTCTACTAGTAACATTCTTCAATAAGGAATTAAAGGGATTCATCCTCTTTTATTCAGAAGTGGACGCAGATTTACAAAGTCACATTATTAACCTTCTATTGTTCAAGGAAAGAGAAAAAGACACCGGTAATTAGCTTTTGTCTTCTATACAGAGATGAATAGATAAGGTTTTAAAGCTCCACTATGCCCTATCCCCCCTTTATACTCATGGCATCCTTCTCCAGAAAATTTAAGCCCACCTGTCCATAGAACAGAGAACAAAGATTAGCTGCTGAGGAAATCATAGTGTCCTGTCCTAGGTGAGCATTAAGTACTAACAAACACCAAATCTGTAAGAAAAAGGCAGAGTTTCTTTGCTTCAATATTTTTTGTGATTGAATTCTGCAAAGAAGGCCTGCCACTTGTCCTATATAAGGATTGGAAATTTGGAGTCAAATGTCCTTTGCGCTCTTCTTTTTGAAATTCTATACAAGTCCATTCTGTGATGTAAATGTCCAAATGTTGCCTGCAGGCCTTAAACATTTAGCTCCTTCTATCGTTATTCTCAAGCTTTAATTAATTTTGCAGCATTTGGTGCGGTTGCGATGGGACGAATTAAACCCTGATGAGCGAAGGAACTTTGCTAGTGTAGCTGTTGATTTGATGTCTGAAATTACAAATTCCAGTGAAGAATGGGCTTTGAAAAGTCAGACATCGGCTCTTGTTGCTGAGGTATTCTGCTGTTCCTTCCTCTTTTCTTTTTTATTTTTCAAATTTTAATTTTTGTCACTATAGTTCTTAGGACCAAGCAATTGTACTTGTTTCAGATAGTTAGGAGAGAAGGCTTAAGTTTGTGGCAGGAGCTTTTTCCATCTCTAGTATCTCTTGCTAACAAAGGTCCTGCACAAGTAAGTTTCGTCTTTTTCCTGTTTGGTTCTGTAGTATATCTTTTTCACACTTGTGAGGTCTACCTCAGTTAATGCAGCTGGATTTTCTTTCTCCTTGCAGGCAGAACTGGTATCAATGATGCTAAGGTGGCTTCCTGAAGATATTACTGTCCATAATGAAGATTTAGAAGGTCTGTGCTATTCTGTAAACTGAATACATATTCACCAACTTAGTTTCTTGCAAGTAAAAGAGGCAGACTACTTAGAATTGTTATTTCCTTGATTGGGTTGCTTAGGTGGGTGAGACTGGGTGTTCAATATTTAGGGTTGTACTCATTTCCGCTGCATGCCAATAGCAAAACTAGTGTCGGCCATGTGAATCCTCTGTATCTATTCTGCTCCCTATCCTGCACAGCCATATTGTTTTAAAAGGATTAACCATAGTTCGACTCTTTTTATGGTGACAAATAACCTACGGTAACCTTTCACCCTTACCCTGGCTTGGTGCTGGCTATGCTTTTCATATAGGCGGAGTGTAGAATGTTATAACATTGAACGTACTTTGTGTGTGTTTTATGCTGGAAAAAACTTGATATCTTAATTATATCCATTTTCTTATTACATGGTACCTTTTTTGTTGATTCAGGTGATCGTCGTAGGCTATTATTACGTGGACTTACTGACTCTTTGCCTGAGATTTTTCCCTTACTGTATAGTGTAAGTTTTTGGCAGCGACTTTTTCTGTAGTTGGGATATTCTTGCATCATTCTAACTCTTTTTTCCATAACCAGTTACTAGAAAGGCACTTTGGAGCTGCGCTAAGTGAAGCAGGAAGACAACAATTTGAAGTTGCAAGACAGCATGCAGCAGCTGTAACTGCCACTCTAAATGCTGTTAATGCATATGCTGAATGGGCTCCCTTGCCAGATCTTGCAAAACATGGAATAATACATGGGTATGCTCTCCGCACTTGCAGAGTGTATAATAATATGAGTTTGGCAATAGTGTATTTATTGCTCTTTTTTTTCAAATAGCTGTGGAATCTTGCTTTCCTCTCCGGACTTCCGTCTTCATGCATGCGAGTTCTTCAAGCTTGTCTCCCTGAGGTATGTTGCACCAATGCTATCCGGTACTATGTAAACATACATGTTTAGGTCAAGCTTTTGGCCATGAATTTTTTTTTAAACCTTTTTTCGAAATTTTTTCACTTTTTCTCAAGATGAATTTTGGATTTTTCCGAAAATTTGAAAAACTACAAAAAATTATTTTTCAAAATTTTCGCGCAGGTCACTCACAAAAATTCAAAAACAACCCAAAATTATATTCATGTCCAAACACAACTCTAATTTTCGGAATTTTACAATTCTGATGTCCAAAAGCCCACTAAGTTATTTCCTGAAACTACTTCCAGGAAAAGACCAACTGATGCTGCTGGCGAGTTTGATTCTGCGATGAGTAACATTTTTCAGATTTTGATGAAAGTCGCTGGAGACTTCTTGCAAAAATCTGACTCTGGTTCAGTCATTGATGAGAATGAATTTGAGTTTGCCGAGTACATATGTGAGAGCATGGTTGCTTTGGGTTCTTACAACTTGCAATGTATTGCTAGTGATAGTTCAGTTCTATCGTTTTACCTTCAACAGGTGATTATGTTTTTCTTATATTTTACTCTGACTGCAACATAACTTGAATTCATTGGAACCTCAGTTTCAATTTCCTTAATCTGTCCTCCTCATTTTCTTTTGGTAGCCGGTGGGGGGTGGGGTGTAACTTGATTTGGCTTCACAATTCTGGATCATCTTCCGGAATCGTATGCATTATCTTGCCATTTTTTATTACCAACCAAATATCTACTGGTCTCACTGAGCTTCTAAGTGTTGGTGTTCAGACATGGCCTTGAGCTTGGGATCACTTAGGTGTGAGGTTAACTTGGAGGGTAATTTCGTGAGGCAAGAGGGGCTATGGTTGTTATGGAATATCAATAATATCTAGAAAATAACATCTTTGAATTTTTAGCTTAGAGGACAACCTAACAGGTGTTTGGATTTGGCTTTTAAGCTGGTCAAATCAGCTTTAAGCTCTTTTTTGTTTTTTCGGTGTTTGGCAAATTCAAAAAAATGCTGAAAATAAGTTAAAAAATGCTTAAAACAAGCCAAAGCAATAAGCTGGGCAACCCCAACTTATTACTTTTTGGCTTAAAAGCCATTTCTACGGAAACGGGCTCCTATTCTTTTACAATTGAAGGGATTCATAGAGTGATTCCATGTCTTTAATGATCGAAACGCTAGGTATCAACAAAGTCGAATAGAGAACTATAGTTCTATTTTAGATAGTGAAGCATTGTCCTCTTATCTTCCCGCAGAATGATGCTAGGTTCTCGTGCAACAAGTTAGTCGGATAGATTAGGGATATGTGTATGGCCATAGGTTTACTTCAGGGCTACCTTTTTTCACAATTGACAGTGAGATCTAAAGAATTTGATAAGCATGTAACTTTTCACATGAATAACAATTACCTTCTTGTCCTATATCATACATTGATTTCTTCTCAAATGAAACTTCTTTGTTTCTTCCTCCCAAAAATAAAAAAGAAATAAAAAGAAAAAAAAGGGAACTATTGTTCGACAAGAAAGTATGGAATCTTAGGAGACTCAAGTATGGGGAGTTTATCTTCTTTTACGTTTGTCACATAGCTACACGCCTGTGCTGTAAAATTTTGAGATGGCATGGGTTACAATTGCCAATGCTGGGGACCTTGAAGGAGGCACCATTTAACTGCGGTTTTAAAAGAGGAAGAGAAGAAGGGAGGGGCATGGGAGATTGCTCCACTAGCACACTTGTGCGTAGTATGGGGAGAGAGAAATATTAGAGCCTTTGAAGGGAATGAAAAAAACTTGATACAGTTGAGGATGAGCCTCTGGTGCACCCATGTGGTTCCAGTTTATATAGAAGATGGGTGTCTTTAGTAGAGAATTATATGTTTCTGTAGATCTTGTACTATTTGGTATACCACTTGTCGATGGGAGATCTCCTCATCTTTAATAGACTTAGTTACTTTAAAAGGGAGACTCAGGTACGGCTGGTAGTCTGAATGATTTCCAGGATATGTAGCATGTTTTTTTTTGAATGATTTTGTTTTATGCATCTCTTGACTATTCATGTTTATCACTATTCATTTTATTTATTTGTTTGCTACAAATTCCTAGATTTTTAATTCATCGCTAAAATCTAACTTCTTCTGTACTTTTCAGATTCTCGGATTTTTCAAGCACCATAAGCTTGCACTTCATTTTCAATCTTTACCGCTTTGGCTGGTGGGTACCATAAGTTTATTAGTCACTGATGTGCATGGAATCTTTGTATAACTTATGTTTCTCATGACCTTCTTTCACATTTCCTTCCCTTGGTAGACGCTTATGAGAGATTTGCTGTCAAAGCCAAAGTTTATTGGATCTGCAGAGAACTCAGCTACCCATCCCGCAGTGGGATCAGGACATGAAACTGAGAAAAGCAAGATATTGGCTTTTGTAAATGATGAAATCTGCAGTTCTATATTGGATGTATCTTTCCAGCGATTGCTCAAGAAGGAAAAAGTTAATCCTGGAACATCGTTTTCTGTTGGGACATTAGAGTTGTGGAGTGATGGTTTTGAGGGCAAAGGAGATTTCAGCCAGTACCGTTCGAGGCTGGTATATTCCTGTGTCTCCTTTCAAATTTTCAGTGTTTTCTGTTTCCAAATGATTCTAACACTTTGATGGCAAAAGGGAAGGAAATGATAAGGAACAATGACACTTTTCCAAAACTTTTCTCCTTTTCAAAAGAGGGAAAAAAGCGATAGGTACCCTGCATTGAGGTTTTACAGGAATTGCTTAAACTATGACTATCCCTATTCTCCTCATGATTGGTAAAAAATACGTCCTCAACTTGACGTTTGAATAGAAGCCATCTTCTTTTCCTTTTGGTGTTAAAAATGCTTCAGTTTAGAAAGGAGATTATTATTGCATTCTGAGAGAAGTGTCTACTCCACTAGTGGGCTTTTGGTATATGGACTGGATTATGGACGATTATAACTGAATGTAGTAAAAATGGTATAATTATAGATTACCTGGAATTATAATACATGATTATAGAATTTGATTAAAATACAGCTGATTACTGGCGGATTATCACCAACCCTCAAGGGTTGGCCTGGTGGCAATTGACTTGAGCCTTAGGGTTTGCTCCCTTTCAAGGTCTCAAGTTCGAAACCCACTGGGTTCAAACAATTTTTGAGGGCCATCGGACTGGGTAAAACCTTAATTAACCATGGTGCACTTGCGGGAAACTCCTTGCCGAGGGCTTGTGCACCGCCGGGATTAGTCAGGGCTCTTAGAGACTCGGATACCCGGTGCAAATCAAAAAAAAAAAAGACGGATTATTACCGTGGATTATGGTTGGATTATAATACTTATTCATTATTAAGGATTTTAATGTGGCTGAATTAAGAGAATTTAATGTCAAGTTGGTTGCCTAATACTCGAGTACAATGTGTAGATGATTTTTTCTTCCAGCTTTCAAATATCTGGTATTATGCTGAGCTTAGCAAATCCTTCTTTTTCTGAAGCCAAATCCCCGGCTATTTTGTATACCCATATGTTTAATCCGGCTGCCTTGTAGCCATGAGACTTGGAAGCACACTTGGATGGAAGACCTATTGAGAGTTAGCTGGTGTCATCTAGTCAAGTATCTTTTTTTTTGGATAAGGTTACATCCAGTCAAGTGTCCTTGAAGTTTCTCTCAAATTATAGTTTATGCAAGAGGGTTGGACTCTTTCTCATGATTTGTCTTCTTCTCTTGTGTTGTGCTTATGCTGTTCTCAATTCTCATAAAAAGAGAAAAGTGATCTTTCCATTGAAGGGTTCATGGATAATTCCTCTGCCTTCCTCCCTTAACCTTCATGTGCTAACGTTCTTCTTTCGTAGTTGCTCTTGTCCTCTTAACTTGAAGGATACAACTTTTGGGATCTTCAAATTATAACTGAGGGCCATCGGACTGGGTAAAACCTGAATTAACGGTGGTGCACTTGCGGGAAACTCCTTGCCGAGGGCTTGTGCACCCCCGGGATTAGTCGGGGCTCGAAGAGACTCGGACACCCGGTGCAAAATCAAAAAAAAAAAAAATTATAACTGACTAGTTTTATGTTTCTTCAAAGCATCAGTAATGAGAAGATTATTGTCTTCTGAAAAACAATTATGGAGTTAGGAACCAATACAACTTTTTTTGTTGGGTGATTATTCAACTTGTGGATCTTGAAGATAAAAAAAATATTAATTGGATGGTTAGCTGTGCATGTCGCTATAAACACAATTGCTGTGTCCATCCTTTCATGGGATGAAATCTAACCAATAGCCTAAAATACTTTAGCCCTACCACACAGTTGTAAAATAGCATGTAGACCCCATAATCATTCGCTAGTTAACACTTCATGGAGTTCATACTATTGACAGTGTCTTTTCCATGTAAAAAAAACTCAGAGGTGCAAGTTTTCAACAATCTTTTTGTTTACCTACTATTCATTTTCTTAATATTCTAGTTAATCTAACACATAATTGCTATTTGCTTGACATTTCCTCCTTCATAACCAGTTATATTTGGTGATTTGCCTACTATTTATAACTGTACCTTTCAGGGGTAAATGTTCATAATATTGAGTCACTCTTTTACTCACTTTGCTCAATCATGAACTGCAGTTGGAGTTGATCCGTTTTGTTGCAGCCGCCAAGCCTATGGTAGCTGCTGCTAAAGTTTGTGAGAGAATTATGACTATTATTAAGAGTCTCTTCCTTGTTCCTTATCCTGCTCAGGTTGGTTCACAAACAATTGTCTTGAACTTGTAATATGAAGCTAACAATGTCCCATAAATTCCCTTTTTCAAATCTCACATCTTTCATCATATTTCAGGAATTGGTTATACTTGAGAGCATGCAGTTGGCTTTAGAAAATGTTGTAAATGCCGTGTTTGATGGATCAAGTGAAACTGCGAGAAGCAATTCTGAAGTTCAACAGTCATTGTGCACAATGTTTGAAGGTTTTCTGTGATTTCCACTTCCTCTTTAGAAGTTTTTTACTTAGCTTTCTCCTTATGCTGAGAAGTTGGGTTACTATGAACTGAAGGTCTGCTTCAACAACTTCTTTCTTTGAAATGGACTGAACCGGCGCTTGTAGAAGTTCTCGGGCACTACTTAGATGCCCTAGGACCCTTTCTGAAGTATCATCCAGATGCTGTTGGCAGTGTCATTAATAAGTTGTTCGAGCTTCTGACCTCACAACCCTTTGTTGTCAAGGTAAACTACCATATCCCATTCTATTTATTTAATTTTATGATCCTATTTTCCGTCCAAAACAACTACAATGATGACCACCATGACAATTATTGAGTAAAATTGGCAGGATCCTGCTACAAGCGCTTCTCGATATGCGAGATTGCAGATTTGCACATCATTCATTCGAATTGCAAAAGCTGCTGACCAGAGCATTTTGCCTCACATGAGAGTAAGTTACATTCTTTCTCATTAGTTGGACATGGCACTTGCTTTACCAAATTTGCAAGTCAGCTCCTTTGACTACTGTAGTGTGCATGTAAATTGTGCCTTTGACTTCAGAGGCGTATTCAAGATTTTAAGAGGATGGGTGCACTATTATGAAGAGGTGGATCTAGAATTTATATTTGACGGGTTTACCTATAGTCTCTTATCATGAATCCATTACACTTTTGAAATTATAGGTTCAAAATTATGTTCTTTTTGAAAATTTAGTGATTTTGACTTATATATCTATACTCTATGCTGAAAATAAGACCGTCCAGAGTGGGATTTGAACCGCCAATTTTTCTTGTAGAGGTGCACCCAGTAATTATTGCACCATAGGAGTCTTTGAGCATTGGTGCGCGTACATATATTTAGGTAATTTTGAAGAAATAAAACATTGTTATACATGGCTTAGGAAAAGAAGTATGGGTTCACGTAAACCCGTATGCCTTAACCTAGATACGTCCCTGTTTGACTTGAAATAGTTTTGAACTTGTGCGCACTGATTTTATGATCAGGATGGAAATATGTAAGAGTAGCTACATACTTTTGACAAAAGGACTGGGGTATCTCAGTTTTCTCAAAGATGCCCCTTGCAGAATGTCACTTGAATGCAAATCACATCTTGATCTGGCCTTTCTATATGGAATATTTTAGACTCTGTAGATTTACTGTCATCTCGGTGACAAAAAGGAGTGTGTACATTTTGTTTTCTAGCAACATAGTGAAAACCAATTTTAATTGAAAAGAGAGCCTTGAATGTGTTATCTAGTTATTTTTCTAATTGATCTGACTGTTTTTGGGATACAATCTTCATCTTTCATAATGGAACAGGTTCAAGGAAGTACAGAATGGCACGTGAATTTCTATTCCTGGTTCTTTGTAGTTATGTCCTTACTTTTGAGAAGCTATTTCGTATCATTGACATATTCCAGATCCAGTTCTGAGATATTCAAGATACTTGAAGCCATATGCTCCATTTATCATCGAAATTCTCTCTCTCTCTCTCTCTCACCCTCCCTCCCTCCCTCTCTCTCTCTCTCTCTCTCTCTCTCTCTCTCTCTCTCTCTCTCTCTCTCTCCCTCCCTCCCTCCCTCCCTCCCTCCCTCCCTCCCTCCCTCCCTCCCTCCCTCTCTCTCTCTCTCTCTCTCTCTCTCTCTCTCTCTCCATAGGTAAAGTGTTTTATATATATGGTACTAAGATGGTAAATAAACAAGTACAAATTGTGTCTCTTCTGATGTTATTTCTTTAAAGGCAGTGTATGAAAATAGTTGCTTGCTGGGTGGAGTATTTTCTACTTGACACCTAAGATTTTACCAACACAAGACTACTTTATGATTGTATTAGTCATTGTTGACTGTGAGAGATGTTGGTTTTTACTTTTGGGCATGAGTTTGTTTGGTTGCCTTGGGATGTGACTGCATTTTCTCTGTTGTTTTTCAGGGAATTGCTGACACTATGGCATTTTTACAAAAAGAAGGCCGTCTACTTCGTGGGGAGCACAATCTCTTGGGTGAAGCATTCCTTATTATGGCATCTGCTGGGGGGTAGCTACTGGTCTTAATGAGTTTCAAATGTATGTCTAGTATATCATGGGCTTTGACCTTTATGAGTTCTCAAAAATGGTGCAGGGCTCAGCAGCAGCTAGAAGTTTTGGCCTGGTTACTTGAACCATTGAGCAAACAGTGGATACAGCTTGAGTGGCAAAATGCATATCTCTCTGATCCGACAGGTTTGATTCGACTGTGTGCTGATACACCATTTATGTGGTCCATTTTCCACACAGTTACATTCTTTGAGAAGGCTCTTAAACGGAGTGGTCTAAGGAAAGGCAATGCTAGTGTACAAACCATGCCAGCATCTGACTTTTTGCACCCAATGGCATCTCACCTCTCGTGGATGCTTCCTCCTCTTCTTAAAGTAAGCAAGTTCTTAGGAACTGTTTTGGTTGATGCTCACCCATTTCCTTAGTAAAGATTTGTTAAAAGATGTCAATGTCTTTGATTGTCAGCTACTCCGTGCCATACATTCGCTTTGGTCTCCACCTGTTAATCAAGCATTACCAGGAGAGATAAAAGCTGCAATGGCGATGAGTGATGTTGAAAGGGCCAGTCTTTTCGGGGGAGGTAATGTTAAATTGCCTAAAGGCGCTCTAAGTTTTACTGATGGATCTCCTTTAGATATGAATAGAGAAGGCTATGTGGAGCCAAATGAAGCCGATATCCGCAACTGGCTGAAAGGTATCAGAGATAGTGGGTATGTTGGTGCTCTTCTGAATCTCTACAATAGACAATGAAAATAACATCTTTTCAAAGCTGTCATGAAGTTCTATCTTAGTTGATATGGCCATTCTCATTTAAATCTCTGTGAACAAGCATACTGGAAGTAACCTTACTCGGTTCTTCCTGCCTGCAGCTCCTTTCCTGTCTTATTAGTTATTATGACGAGAGAGGGAGAAACAGGATATAGATTGAGCTCCAGTCTATCTCCATAACAGCAGGAATAAAGAAGAGAATGAACATTAAAAAAAAAGACAAAAGATTACCTTGCAAGTTTTGTGAACTACTTTTTAGATTTCCTGTTAAGCCACCGCATTCTTATCTATGGACTATTTTAAGCCAATCTCTAATCATTTTACATTGTTTGGTGCTATCTTTTGCTAGTAGATTAAAGTTGACGTCTTGAATTGCACTAGTACCTGTACTAACTAGAATATATATATATTGAAGTGTCTTGTTTTCCAGGATTCTCCTTTCTCTATTTAAATTCCCACTTGATTATCTGTAAAGTGCCTATAAGATCTGTCATAAATGCTCTGCAAACTCTAGCGTGCTATTAAAAATTATTAATCTGCAATCTCCCTATCTCTCTTTCTATGTGTGATATACGCCTTTACTCCATGCTCTTGGGAAATAGTTTCATGTTTCCATTTGGTGCTCTGGTTTTGTTAATGCAGTTTTCTTGGCTTTAGGTACAATGTACTGGGCTTATCAGCAACCATTGGGGACTCTTTGTTCAAATGCTTAGACTCTCAGTCTGTTGTTGTAGCTTTGATGGAGAACATACAACATATGGAATTCAGGCACTTAAGGCTGCTTCTTCATTTAGCCTTGATCCCCTTGATTAAAAATTGCCCTTCCAATATGTGGGAGGCATGGCTGGAAAAGCTCCTGCACCCATTACTTGTCCACTCTCAGCAAGCTCTTAGCTATTCATGGTCTAGTCTCTTACAGGAAGGTAGAGCAAAGGTTCCTGATCTTCATGGCCTAGTTGATGGCTCAGACTTGAATGTGGAAGTAATGGAGGAAAAGCTTCTTCGAGATCTAACTCGTGAGACGTGCTCAATCCTCTCAGTTTTTGCTTCATCCGTACTCAATGCTGGACTTCCTTCATTGGAGCATTCTGGCCATGTGAGCCGAGTGGATGAGTCATCACTTAAAGACTTGGATGCATTTGCCGCTAACTCCATGGTTGGGTATGTGGAAGTTGTCAATTTCAAGTTTGCTTAGTTTGTGGACGAGTGGACCTCTAGTCTACATTCTTTTGTTCTTCTCAATCTTGACCTTGTGATTTACGTGCAGATTTGTGTTGATGCATAAAAGTATAGCACTTCCAGCCTTGCAGATCAGTTTAGAGGCTCTGAGATGGAAAGATGGTGAAGCTGTAACTAAAGTTTCTTCATTCTGTGGAGCTGTAATCCTCTTGGCCATTTCTACAGCTAATGTGGAGCTTCGGGATTTTGTTTGTAAAGATTTGTTCCCTGCTATAATACAAGCTTTGGCTCTGGAGTCAAATGCTTTCATCAGTGCTGATTTAGTTGGTCTTTGTCGTGAAATTTTCATTTATCTTGCTGATAGACACCCAGCACCGCGGCAGGTTATTCGGATCCCACTCTTTTCAGTTGCTTATAACATCAGATTTAGCTGTAGCACTTGACACCTATGTTCATTGCAATTCTTTTTTCTTCCTTTTCTTCTGATGTCCTTAAAATAGAATTCCAGCGGCTATGCTTATCTATTTGCAATAATCCTCATATATATATATATATATATATATATATATATATATATATATATATATATATATATATATATATATATATATATATAATATTGTTAAAAGGCCAAGAGCTTTTGGGTATGACAAATTATTTTGATACGGTTCATATAAATAATGATAATGGCATTAGTAAAAAAGGTGGCAATTGCCATGCAAGTTTCACCCCTGGCGTATTAAGAACAACAAAAAATTCACTCTTTACATAGATATATATGTATTCTTTTTGATAACCATGGTGTCCGGGCCAAATTGCGCCCACCCCGACTATTTCCACGGGGTGCGTGCCACCCCCACCAGCACAAGTACCGGCTAACTCTATCCTCCAAGGCTCGGAGTTATGAGAAGTAATCGCCTAGTGTTTTTGCCTTCGCTGGGATTTGTACCTGAGGCTTCATAATTCTCGACCCACTTCATCGACAACTAGGCCTCACTCTTGCATCCAACAATATATTTGCAGACATTCTTAGATTGCATCTTATCTTTTCTCTTTTTCTGTTGATGTATTGGAGTTGCGCATATCTTACATTCTTAGTTGTGAAGTTTTTATGCTCTATCTTCAATAGCAAGCATAATGAAGTTTACCTTCCTGAAGCCATTCATATCTTTCATCTGCTATTCGATAAAACTCGTACAAATTTGAATGGCTGCAGATTTTACTTTCTCTCCCTTGCATTACATCCCAAGATCTACAAGCCTTTGAAGAAGCGTTGACCAAGACTCTTAGTCCCAAGGAGCAGAGACAGCACATGAAGAGCTTCCTGTTGTTAGCTACGGGAAACAAATTAAAAGCTCTCGCTGCTCAAAAGAGCGTTAATGTCATCACAAATGTTTCGAGTGAGTGCACTTCAATCTAATGCTTTGTGTTTTTCTCGTATCCTCAAGTATTAGTTTTTAAGCTGCTCATTGACTGGTGATTCTGACTCTTATTCTTCAGCAAAACCTCGAAATGTAACTCCCGCCATTGAATCCAAAACCGATGAAGGAGATGCTATTGGATTGGCTGGAATCGTGTAAGGAAGTTTGTTTGGCATATCAGCTTTCTGTACAGTGATAACTTATAATAGAAAAATCACGAGTATTTTATCAAAAAGGTCCTAAATGTCTCCCTATTGTAATGATTTGGTCCTTAATGTTGTTTTTCATTCTTTTTCTGCCCCTGGTTGAGAATATTGGTTTCCAAGTAGTCCTTTAACCTCATTGGTCGTGAACTGCAGGGCAAATTCCTAACCTCTTTTTACAGTTAAGATTACAAATATGCCACAAAAAGAAAAAAAAAATGTTACCTAGCAACAAATACAACCTTTCTTTGTTTAGGTTTCTGCATAAATCATCAAATTTGCTTCCAAGTCTAACTGGGAATTGCCCTTTCCACCCTCTAATTTGTTCATTAAAAAGCAAATAAAAGGGCAATCTGGAAATATATTTAGGGAGCATCACACGCAACTAGATTACTTCTATGCAAGAAAAAAGTATGTGAAAGTCCAATGTTTCTTCTCTCTTTCGTATTAAATTACGACACAGTTTCTTTTGGTTCTTAAAAATTGCAGTTCATGATGTCCTTGGATATGCTTTAGATCACGTAAAAGACAAAAAGGGTAGTAATAGCACCTATTAGTCCCATTTTTTGGTTTTAATATTTTACTAGGATTCGTCATTTCTTTTACAAAAATAGCTTAATGAATACAAACTTGCTGATCGTACCAAATAATATTACCGTGAGGGGTGAAAAAAGGAGATTGACATCTCCAAGTAATAAACATACATGTGATAGTAAACCAAGAAATTAGTCACCTAAACTTCGAGAAAATTGTCAGACCAAATATTTGTAAAAGAAAGGAAGATGGGTTCAGTAATTACCATTTTGACTAGTAGCAATACAGATTGGCAGACAAGAGTTTTAAGTCCAGGTGAGCAGAGTGAGTGTAACTTATGGAAAACTATAACTCTACTGGCTTTCTATAAAAACAAACAAATTTTACTCTTTTCCCCTATAGAGAAAAAACCGAAATGGCAGGGAGAGGACGTGGAGGAATACATGGAGGATTTATATCTGGATTGGGTCCTCTCGGGTCTGCAGGACTACTGGGAAGTGGAGGCATGGCATCCCGACTTGGCTCAGGAGGACTACTCGGGGGTGGTGGACGTGGAGGTCCTTCATCTACCCTCCGATGGACACATGCAAATGAAGGCAAAGGGACTCAACTTGGCGTCGAAGGACATCATGGAGGTAAAGAAATGCATGAAGTCGCAGCCATGACAGGAGAACTTGGAGGTATAGGGCCTTCACCGAGTCGTGGAGAGCTACCTATTGTTGGAGGTACGGAAGGTCAGCTTAGCCAGGGAGGTGGTGGTCCTCCTCGTGCACCTAATCCTGGAAAGCTACCTGAATTGAGGCCTAAGCCTAGCTCAGGAGTGCCAACAATGGTTGGATGTGGCAACGCATGTGGGGGTTGTTACCCTATCCTAACCTGTTGGTAAGCATATTCAAGCTAATTATGCTACAATCTGTGGCATTGACCATGCTTTCTCTTTCATATAATTTCACTTGCGTTTTTCTACTTCTTTCTCCTCTCACTCCACCCAACAAGATCAGATTTCTAGAACGAGGTGAAGTGATAGGCACCGTTATTCATACTCACAAGCAACGAGAGCAATTTTAGATCATCTGATCCTCTCATTGCTTGAATTAAGCAGCTTTTGCAGGATGGAAGTGTAACTATTTTAATACTTGTGTTGAAACTCGGTGCCAAGTTATGAAATGGCATTTATGACCAGTTTTTAGAAAATGGATCAACCTTTTTTCCTTTTCCCATTCTTGGATAATGTTGCTAATTGTGTTGTTTACACTGGTGCAGCCTTAACTTCTTTTGCTGTTGCTGGAGAGACCCAATGGGCTTACAAGGGCGTCCAGGACCAATGGGGCCTCCTCGACTCTGATTCATTATTTAAAAATCCTTGCATTAAAATTGCATAATGTACATACTTAAAACATGAAAAATTGCCATTCTGTAGTAAGGCAGTAAACTAAACCGGCATACAAAGTGACGACCTCATCCTATCTACATCCAAAGCTGAAGTTGATGCTTTATGAAATATGTTCTTTTACAATAGTTAACAGAAAGTAAGGAAAACTCAACTGGTTTAACAATGGATTTAAGCTCTTGTATCATTTCACTTTGCACTTTAACTATTTGATCATTGAATTGTCCGTGCAGGATGTAAGAAATAGATTCATTCTCCTTAGCAGGGCTCGGATTTATCATACAAATTAGATGCTTTTGTAAACTACTCGTTTTTGTTGTCAACAGACACACCAATGAATAAAGTATGCTTTAACTTCTATGCATCGATAGTTTTAAAATATTCTACAAAATCACTCCTCTTTAAAGGTAATTAAAAAGTAGCAACACATACCACTGAAATTAATAACCTGAATAAGATAAAAACCTTCAACAGAAGAATAAATTGCGCTGATTATGTGAAAATACATTGACACTGTCAGTGTAAAACACCAACAAAATAAATAAAAGCTGTTCCTACTCGACTACTTTAACAGTCCAGGGAATGTTTAGCAGGTTAATGAAGCTTTCAGAAAAAGACAAAATGAAAACTATAAACAGAAAAGAAAAAGGAAAAGGGAAACAATATGTACCAGCAACAACATAACACAAGCTCTTATAAAATACTCAAGAACAAGACTCAAAAGAGGTATCACAGTTCCAATACTGGCCGCATTACCGTTTCAGTGAGAAAATCAATGTATGCCTAAAAGTTGTTTTATGGCATAGAAATGCCAATCAGCTAGGAGGAAACAATGTCTTCAACAAACAGTAACCCTTCACTATATAACATTTCCACATACAGCTGACATGTGAAGTGCTTCCTCAGATCAAAAATTCTATTGAAACAAAACTTGCCTCTCCAATTGCAGCAGAAGAGAATACAGACTAAAATGGAATTCAGTTCCACTGTAGATGAATTATCTCGAAGTCAATGATTATACAACTGATGAAAATGTATATAAATGACACAATTAGGTTATGGAACGGACAAAGGGATTAAGGTTTGATTCTCAGCTGTGGCAGGTTTCTGAATGGTGAGTAGCATGTTCATCCAAGGGCAAACTGTGAGGTAGCTACAGGTAGTTGGAGCAGCTTTAAATACACGGTCTCTACTACTATGTCAGTCCTCATCCTCTTCTTCAGATGCTTCTTTGAGCCACTGCAAATATAGAGTTCATAATGTGCATGCATGATTCAAGTATGATGGGTAAAGCACACAATATTAAAAAGAGGCGGATCCAAGATTTCAAAAGGATGGGTGCAATACTGTGAAGAGGTAGATTTAGAATTTACTTTTGACGTTTTAACTTTAGTCCCTTAACATAACCCACTGCGCTTTTCAAATTATAAGTTCAAAATTATATGCTTTTTAAAATTTTGGAGATTTTCAATATATATCTATACTCTGTGCCGAAAACAAGACCGTTCGAAATGGGATTTCAATCGGTTGTTTTACTCGTAGAGGTGCACCCGATAATTATTGCACCATAGGAGTCTTTGAGCATGGGTGCGCGCACATATATTTAAGTACTTTTCAAAAAATATAACATTGTTATACTTATAAAAAAATAATAATAACATTGTTATACATGATTTAGGGAGAAGAGTATGGGTTCACGCGAACCCATATAGGGAGAAGAGTATGGGTTCACGCGAACCCATATCCTAAGACCTAGAAACGCCCCAGTTAAAAGACGAACTTTGCTTTTCTTCCCGTTTCATTGTTTACAAGTTTGCTAATTCCTAAATCCTTTTCCCTAAGCATTGGGGATCAGGGGGTGCGAAGAGGTTGGGATGGAATTACAAGATAGAGTAAGTAGATCAATGAAACTTCTAGGTTCCTGGGCACTACAGGCAGGTCATCTACCTGCAAAGGTTTAAGTGCTGTAAGTACGTACCTGGATAAATTTTTCTGATTGCTTGACAAAAACCTTATCTGACTCCTCTGCTTCTTCCTTTTCAGAAGCCCAGTCAAGTATTGCTTCTTCTTGTATAATCTCCTGATCGTACAGATGATGCAAAATCTGGGGAGGGATAAAATAGAGTAATGATATTTAGATCAGATTGAATAACGGATATTTAAGTAGGTCAGATATACTTCTTGACAAATGCATAAGAATAAATCAATGGGATTTCCCGTAGCCAAACAAATGAAGCAATTGTTTTGAAAGGCATTTTCTGGAGCGCCTCGGGACTAGGTATGCACAAAACATCGTAAACTGTTGGCGAGTGTAAGACGCAAATGAATGCCCCAAACATTGCCAGTATGACTCCTGAGAGCCCCCCTACCCCCACCCCCCCAAAAAAATCAGAACTTCCTAAAAGTTAATACCTACCATATAACCAGCAAGATGTACCCTTTCTTGAACTTTGGGTGGGTGGGGGGAGCGACCATTCTCCATGTCTTAAATGAAAAATTATGTTTTATACTATCTTAAGAATGTTATGACATGCTTTTGTGAGATACATTGTCTCATTATTAGAACGGAAAAGGTCCAAATACCCCCCTATACTTTGCGAAAAGGGCCAAATATACCCCTCGTTAAATGTTTGGCCCATATCCAACCTTGCCGTTACATTATTGGCCGGGATATCCCCTGAACTTTAAACGGAGCCAAATACCCCCCTGGACTTTACGATAAGGTTTATATATAACCCTCATTTTTTTAACAAAATATATTTTATTTTTGTAAAAACTGAAATATTTTGTTGAAAATAATTTCTTCAATTCTTAAAAAACGAAAATATTTTGTTAAAATTATTTTTTTCTGTTTTTACAAAAAAAAAAGTTTTTACAAATTTGTTTTTCCATTTTTTACGCTTTTAAAAAAAAAAGTTTAAAAAAACTGAAAAATGAAGAAATTTTATTTTTTATAAACGCGAAAATAATTTATTGAAAATATTTTATTCAGTTTTAAAAAAATAAAAATATTTTGTTAAAAACTGAAAATGTTCTAATTCCTCTGTTTTTACATTTTTTTAGTTTTTACAAATATATTTTTACCAAAAAAATTATTTTGCTAAAAAAAAGTTATATATAGACCTTATCGTAAAGTCCAGGGAGTATTTGGCTCCGTTTAAAATAAAGGGGGTATTCAGGCCAATAATGTAACGACAATATTGGATATTGGCTAAACTTTTAATGAGGGTTATATATAGACCTTATCGTAAAGTTCAGGGGCGTATTGGACCTTTTCTGTTTTGTATATAGGAGGTAAAATATTTTCAACAAATTATTTTCGCTTTTGAAAAATATTTTTTTCTTCATTATTTAGTTTTTTAAAACTTTTTTTGTAAAAACTGGAAAAAATGGCCGGAAGTCCACTTTTGAAATCACTATTCATGCCGGAAAAATATAAAAGTGATCGAAATTTGGTGTAACATGTATGGGTAGGCTCGAAATTGCAAGGAAAACAATATGTCCTGAAGAGTCGTCGCTAAAAAATGGTCGGAAAGTGGCCCACACGATATCGGAACTTCGCCGAAAAATTTTCTTTGGACAACTACAATATCGCCGGAGATTTTCACTGGGGTTTGGTCGCCGAACAATAACTACTCTTGTGGTAGTATTGGATTTTTTACGCAACACTGACAGAAACAAAGCAGACACAAAACAACTTTGAAAGTCGCCGGAAAAAAGGGTTCCAGTGACTGATTTTACTTCCCGAAATCGCTGGAATTTATGCACAGCGATAAATCTCTCATGATAGCTCTGATACCATGTGAGAAGGCACGAGAGAAGATATGATATATTATTGTGTGTTCAAAGGCTCTCTCTCTCCAGAGGCTCCCTACGCGCTCTCTCTCTCCAACAACGGTAACTTCACTCCACCCGCCCCCCCCCCGGCTCCCCGACCCTCCCCCCCGCGACCCCTCTGGCGACCCTTCACCGGCGACCCCCCAGTAAGTCCCTCTCTCCTCTGTCTCTCTCTCCTTTCTTCACTACCTCAGCCCTCACCCCCTACCCGCCCCCTGTCACCCATAACTCCGGTAACCCCCCTCCGGCGACCCCCTTTCTCCGGCGACCCCCCAGTAAGTTACCTCTCTTCCTCTCCTCTCTCCCCTCTACACATTATCTCCTCCCTATTCCCCCTTCTCTCACACCCCCTACCCCACCCTCTTCTTTTTTGTGACTTTTAGGCAGCCCCTCCCCTTTCCCGAGCAAGGCATCCCCCCTGCTTTTTTGGAGTTTCTTGTGTGTGTGATTTTCAGGTACTAGCCACGGCGGACAAGGCGAGCTTTCGGCGTGAAGAGCAAAGCATCACCGGACGAAACGTGCAAGAGCTAGCGGTAGTAGATATCGGGCGAATCAAAGCGTACTTCCAGGTTTTTCCATCGGGAGTTGGTACCTCCCGGCCTCGTATTCACTCTGTACACCTTTGTACGTTTCTAGCTAAATATCCTGTGTGTGGTTTACTTTGTCGATTTCTAACTTGCATTATTTTGCGTATTCCGCTATAGTACGTGTGTGCAACTGTCCTTCGTAATCGGTTGGAGGGATAGTGGCCGCGTCGGGGGATGGTAGTGTAAGGTCATGTCCTCGGGGGCGGGGGTGTTGGCGGGGGTGAGTAGGGGCGCTGGGAGTGGTTCTGCGGGTAGGGCGGGAGGCAAGGGTGGGAAGAGGGTAGCGGACGCTCTTAGATTAAGGATCGGGTCGTGGAACATAGGCACCCTGACAGGAAAGTCTATTGAGTTGGCGAAGGTTCTTCAGAAGAGGAGGGTCAACATAGCCTGTGTCCAAGAGACTAGGTGGAAAGGGTCGAAGGCGAGGAATGCAGACGGGTTTAAGTTGTGGTATTCTGGGGCCGGGGCCGTGAGAGGTAAGAATGGTTTGGGCATCTTGGTGGATAAGGATCTAAGGGAGTCCGTGGTTGAGGTTAGGCGAGTGAATGATAGGTTAATGTCTGGTTATTGGGGATTGCATCCTCAACGTCATCAACGCTTACGCACCGCAAGCGGGCTTGGATGAGGAGGTTAAAAGGCACTTTTGGGAGGGCTTGGACGATTTGGTGAGTAGTATTCCCAAATCTGAGAAGTTAGTTATTGGAGGGGACTTTAATGGTCACATTGGGGATGATTCTGGTGGTTATGGTGAGGTTCACGGCGGCTTTGGCTTTGGGGTTAGGAACGGAGGAGGCACTTCACTGCTTGATTTCGCTAGGGCTTCTGAGCTCCTAATTGCGAACTCGACATTTCAGAAGAGGGAAGAGCATTTGGTCACCTTCAAAAGTTCGGCGGCGAGGACCCGGATTGATTACCTCATTCTCAGAAGGAGCGATAGAGGCTTATGCAAGGACTGCAAGGTTATTCCGGGGGAGTCCCTTTCGACTCTTCATAGACTCCTAGTGATGGATGTCGGCCTCTGGGTGAAGAGGAAGAGGAGGAGTGCTCGGGGACGACCGCGAATTAGATGGGGTGCTCTGACTAAGGAGAAAGCCCAGGAGTTTGAAAGGAGGTTAGTTGATGGTAGAACTTGGAGAAGTTCCGGGGAAGCGGACGCGATGTGGTCGGAGACGGCGAACTTGGTTAGAGAGGTAGCACGGGATGTGCTTGGGGTAGCCAAGGGCTATTCTGGTAGACATCAGGGTGACTGGTGGTGGAACGATGTAGTCCAAAAAAAGTGGAGGTAAAGAATGCGGCGTTTGCTAAGTTGGCAGGGAGCACTAACGAGGATGAAAGGAGAGTGAACAGGGAGACCTACAAGGTGGCGAGGAAGGAAGCAAAGATGGCGGTTACGTAAGCTAAAAACGCAGCGTTTGGTCGCATGTACGAGGAATTAGGGGAGAGAGGCGGGGACAGGAAGTTATTCCAGTTAGCTAAAGTAAGGGAGAGGAAGGCGCGGGATCTAGACCAAGTCCGGTGCATCAAGGACGAGGATGGTAGAGTTTTGATGGGTGAGTCTCAGGTCAAGCAGAGGTGGCAGACGTACTTTCGAGATCTTCTTAACGAGGAGGGGGATCGAAACGTAGAGCTTGGGGAGCTGGGGCATTCAGAGAACCATAGAGACCTTGGGTACTGCAGGCGCATTAGGGTGGATGAGGTCATAGGGGCTTTGCGAAGGATGAGTAGGGGCCGAGCGACCGGGCCTGACGAGATCCCGGTGGAGTTCTGGAAATGCATGGGTAGGTCGGGAGTGGAGTGGCTCTCCAGGTTGTTCAATGCGATCTACAAGACTAAAAGGATGCCGGGGGAGTGGAGGTGGAGTACGGTGGTGCCCTTGTACAAAAACAAAAGGGATATCCGGTGTTGCAACAACTATAGGGTATCAAATTAATAAGTCACACCATGAAGGTCTGAGAGCGGGTGATCGAGGCGAGGGTGAGGGAGATGACATCTATATCGGTGAACCGGTTTGGTTTCATGCCGGGTCGCTCCACTACAGAAGCTATCCACCTTGTCAGGAGATTGGTGGAACAGTTCAGGGATAAGAAAAAGGACTTGCACGTGGTGTTTATCGACTTGGAGAAGGCGTATGACAAGGTCCCAAGGGAAGTGCTATGGAGGTGCATGGAGGCGAAGAGCGTGCCGGAAGCCTACATCAGAGTAATCAAGGACATGTACGATGGAGCTAAGACTAGGGTTAGGACGGTGGGCGGTGACTCCGACCATTTCCCGGTGGTTATGGGGCTCCATCAAGGATCGGCGCTTAGCCCTCTCTTGTTTGCCTTGGTGATGGATGCTATAACCCGTCATATTCAGGGGATGTGCCTTGGTGCATGCTATTTGCTGATGACATAGTATTGATAGACGAGACGAGGGTCGGTGTGAATGAGAGGCTAGAAGTATGGAGACGAGAGTCTAAGGGTTTCAAAATAAGCAGATCTAAGACTGAATACCTGGAATGCAAGTTTAGCGTCGAGCCGAGCGAAGTAGGTAGGGACGTAATGATTGGAGCTCGGGTCATCGCTAAGAGGGACAGTTTCAGATATCTTGGGTCGGTGATTCAGGGGGACGGAGAGATTGACGGGGATGTCACTCATCGTATAGGAGCGGGATGGTCGAAGTGGAGGCTTGCATCAGGAGTCCTGTGTGACAAGAAAGTGCCACTGAAACTCAAGGGAAAATTTTATAGAGCTGTGGTTAGACCTGCCATGTTGTATGGGGCGGAGTGTTGGCCGGTGAAGAACTCTCATATTTAGAGAATGAAGGTTGCGGAGATGAGGATGCTCAGGTGGATGTGTGGACTCACCAGGTTAGATAAGATTAAGAATGAAGTTATTCGAGAGAAGGTGGGGGTGGCCCCGGTGGATGAGAAGATGCGTGAAGCGAGGCTCAGGTGGTTCGGGCATGTGCGGAGGAGAAGTCCTGATGCCCCGGTGAGAAGTTGTGAGCGACTGGCGGTGGTCGGCGTGAGGAGAGGCAGAGGGAGGCCTAAGAGGTATTGGGGAGAGGTGATTAGGCATGACATGGCTAGGATGCATATTTCCGAGGACATGGCCCTTGATAGAAAAGTCTGGAGGTCTAGTATCAGGGGTTGTAGGATAGGGGCTCCTAGAATTTTTTGTACTCCTTTCCCGGGGTTAGGTGAGGCTTGTCAGGGCGACTCATAGATGATTCGTGCATTGGATTGTGTCCCCCTTATGGTAGTTATTTATGGTAGCTACTGTTTGATATTATTGCATGTCATTTTATATATAATTCTTATGTTTAGATAACTATTTATGCGATTTCTACCGGAATTACTAATGCTCTTTTGTTTTTGTTTTTGTTGTTGCTTTCCCTTTCCTTCTCTAAGCCGAGGGTCGATTGGAAACAGCCTCTCTACCCTTTTGGGTAGGGATAAGGCTTGTCTACATATTACCCTCCCCAGACCCCACCTTGTGGGACTATACTAGGTAGTGTTGTTGTTGTTGTTGTATTGTGTGTTCAATACAATACAAGAAGTCCTTATTTATAGCTATACTATACAAGGACATTCTACTCCTATTCCAATGTGGGACAAGACTACATATCTAACACCCATCTTTCTTAAAGTCTCTAGCAAAAAGTTCCAATTCAAATGATCATAGGCCTTCTCGATATCCAGCTTGCATAAAATACCAGGCTCCTTGGTAGTATCCTTTGCATCCACACATTCATTAGCAATTAGAATGGCATCCATTATCTGTCTACCTTTAATGAAGGCCATCCACCAACTTGTTCACAACCTTCTTGAGTCTCTCTGTAAGCAACTTGGAGATGATTTTGTAGATGTTGCCTACCAAGCTAATAGGTCTGAAGTCTTTCGGTTCCTTGGCTCCAAGCTTCTTAGGAATTGAAGTCACAAAAGTGGCATTAAAACTTTTCTCGAAGATACCCTGGTAATAGAAGTTCTGAACAGCAGCTACCACTTCCTTATTCACCACTTCCTAGCAATGTATGAAAAAGGCCATTGAATATCCATCGGGCCCAGGTGCTTTATCTCGGGCACATGCCTTCACACCATCCCATATCTCTGAACACTAAAAGGACTTTGAAGCATTTGATTGTCCTCAGTAGTAATCCTAGGACAATTTCTAAAATTATCTTGTGGTCTCCATTCCTCTTCTTCAGAGTATAGATTTTGATAAAAAGTGACAATCTCTTTCTTGATAACTTCAGGATTCCGCACCAATATCCCTTCTACTATCAGTTCCTCAATGTTGTTGTATCTCCTGTGTGCATTTGCAGTTCTGTGAAAACTTAGTATATTTATCCCATTCCTTCAACCACAAGGCTCTGAATCTTTGTCTCCATGCCACCTCTTCATGTTTTGCAATTTCCTCAAATTCCATTGCTATATTGAAAGACATGCTTTATATTTATGATATGGTTTTGCTAACAATGTTTCAATTGAAGTTATGGTCTTTATGCAAGATCTAAGACATTTTCCAAAGTTATGTGATGTTTCATGAAAGGAATGATATATTCAGTTATCAAGGCTATTTTAAAGATTATGTTTACGGCCAAAAGGGGTCAAACGATATTGGAAATGTTTTTGGTAGAATCCTTAAGCCATGGAAATTGCATTTTTGGGCAAAAGGGACCTCATTTGGAAACTACACATGCTGCTGTAAGCTTGGTGTTTATGTTGCTCACGGCCTTCATGTCAGATCCATACAATGTATGGTGGGATACAACGAATGGTGGGACGGCTCAACCGATCGATATCCCTAGACCAGATTCATGTACGATCCATATGGCATTTGGTGAGACGGCTTTCCCAGTTGAGTCATTTCCCGTGTTTGGATGCATATTGCCCATATGGTGACTATGTACTATGTAAACGTCCGATGCTCCCCATTAAAGTATAATCTATGTTATGTTATGAAAAAGGGCTAAGGCCACTGTGTAGTTTTCAAAATATGTCCAGGTTTTCGAATGCTCTGTGATTCATGAAGTGCTTTCATATGATTTGATTTGTATATCTCTCGCGTGATGTTTTCTTTAAAATCTTGTCCCAGTCTTGAGTTAGGGAGTCGATGGTACATGTTATGTACGATGTGGATGTACCCGGTCGTGTGGCCATATTATTGTTTTCCTCTTGCAGTCCCAGATGGAAATTAGAGGAAGCAGATTGGTAGGCATTCAACTCCTCCAGGTTGTATGGTAAGCCCCACTATCATACCAGTGGGTGTCTTCATGTCTGGTTATTTGTATGCATTATGTAATCATTGTCATTAAAAGCCCCATGTACATTGTGGGTTATGTAATTATGTTCAGAATAATATAATGTGTATTTCATGGATTATGTATAAAAGTTCAATATGATATTAGGCGAAGGAGCCACTTGTTTATGGTTTCAAACTATGACATTTCTGTTATCATGATGCATGGACTATCTCTGCCCAAGTATAAAATGAATATTCGTTTGCTCTTATGGTAGTCTAACGCACTGAGTGCCCTTCACCTTCCTCCAGATTTGGGGGGGGGGGGGTGACAACTGCATATCTTCAGAGCCACTTACCCTTTAATGCTCCCTTTTTTTATTTGCACCGGGTGTCCAAGTCTCTAAGAGCCCCGACTAATCCCGGGGTGCACAGGCCCTCGGCAAGGAGTTTCCCGCAAGTGCACCACGGTTAATTCAGGTTTTACCCAGTCCGATGGCCCTCAGAAATTGTTTGCACCCGGTGGGTTTCTAACTTGAGACCTTGAAAGGGAGCAAACCCTAAGGCTCAAGTCTATTGTTCTCTTATTTAATGTGGAAGGCAGTAAATTGCAAATGGAGACTAAGGTGCAAAGCCTTGTCGGCAAGGGGATAAAAACCTATGTTGCTCAGACTCTCCGAAAATGTGGCTAGATACGTGTCGGATCCTCCAAAAGTAGTGCATTTTTTAAGGATCCGACACGGGTGCGGCTACATTTTGGAGAGTGCGCACAACACAAATAAAAACAAAGGAACTTCAACTTTCTCCTCGACAACATTTCCAACTTTCATCTTAGTAGTAGTCCAAATCAAACAAGGACATAGTGGAATATAAGGCTCTTCAGAACATCAAACATCATGCCAGCACAGCAAAAGCAAATGTATAATCGGTACTTGTGACAGCAAATTCAAATACTCATATAGGGTTTCATTATAAGTATTATTCATATAGATTATCTTGAGCACTAGCAACTTCTCTTGTTAAGACAACAAGATTGCTGATAGCTTTCCCAAATGCAAGACGGTATTAATAGTTAACCATATCAATTATTTAGTGAATTAGCATTATAGGTTGCCTAGATCTAACCCTTTGGGACGCACGTCTAACAGCTAAACAACTGGAAAGACTCATTCAATCCTCTAGATGGACTAAGAAAACAGTGCAACTTCTAGAGCGAAACAACATACCTGTACAAATAATGGAGAATACTCCTTCGCAGATTCCAAGCACATTTCTTCAAACTTCAATATTACTTCAATCTGACAGATCCAATATCAGAATATTCATGAGAACTAAACATGTGAAGTACTTTCCGAACATCACTAACTGATGGAAAAACATTACTACTAAGAACCGACATTTCTTTGGGTAAGACAAAGAACCAACAGATAAGTGCCATGTTAACACACCTTTGATCAGAATATGTTTAATTAATTCTCTTTCCCAACCTACATGTGCCTCAGGCTGGAAACTTCTTTTTTTTAGAGTGGTAACATCCTCGAGCTGGTAACTAATTGTCATTATTTTCTTTTCATTTGGGGGGGGGGGGTGTCTTTCGGGGGGGGGGTCTTTACCTACAAGCCATGAGTAGCAATGTATAAATGAAATACAAAATAAACTAACCTCTTCATCAATGCTTGGCAAGTAATATTTCAGAAGCTTTTTCCATTTTTTAACTGCGGTAGCAACATTCTTGACCAATTCAACTGGAAAAATACATATATATGTGATGAATACACAAACTATACAACATAAGCAGACAAAATAAGCATAAAAATATTAGACAAATAATATAGCCACTTCCAGAAAGAAAAGAGGTTGAAGTAAAGACGAAAGAAAGTGCATCCAGCTAAATTCTTTATATCTTGCCAAATATTAGTGTCTGAGATTAAAACTCAGTATCTAAACCATATCATATTTATAGAGCAAAATAACGAACAACTAAGTGCAAATGCACATATATAGCAAACAACTGAACACCAACAAAGAGTAGAAAATTAATATCAGAAACTGGAAGTGGAAGCCATAAGACCATTTCCAAGTTATTTACCTTAAGAAAAGTGCCACTATTTGTAATTGGCTTATAGCTTTAAGGATAGCTTCAACACTTGACATACATATTAAATGATCTTTCAATTTAAGCAACAGATCTCCATTTGGTGTTGATATCCAAGTTGATAAAGGGAATATGAATCTATATTTTTAAAAGGAAAATCTCTCTTTGATAAAGAAACAGGAATATTAGCACCGCCGCTCACCACAAAATGCCAAAAACTCGGCACTCTATGTCAAATTGCAGTAGAAAATGCAACCTACAGATGATTACTATTTACAACAACCTTGTGTAGTGGAAATACAAAAATAAAAGGAAAACTTACTAGGTGAGTCATGCGGAGCATCCAATGCCAATTTCATCACTGAATAAAACAAGGCACCAGCACAGTCTGCAGATGTCATATTGTATGACAACCTGCAATGAAATAGAGAAGGAACGCATAAGCAATCCGAATCTCACTAGTCCGTGTACACTTTCTTCTTATGACAAAATGTTTCTCCGTCTACCCTCAGAAATAAATAAGTCTTCGAGCAAAACAAGGACTCTTGACAAATAACACATAGTGCATGATCTCGCGAATTACTTCTGAAATTTAAATGTCACCAAGCCTCGAGGTCACTAGTACGTGTACACTTTTTTCCTATGACAATATGTTTCTCCGTCTAACCTCAGTAGGGGTGTGCATTCGGTTTTTTGATTCGATTTTGCACTGTTCGGTTTCGGTTTTTCGGATTAGTTGGGTTTGGTTTGGTGTTCTTTTCGGTTCGGATTTTTCCGGTTTGGTTATTCGGTTATTTGATTATGCCATACAAAATAATTAACATAATCGAATATTTATATTTCATCAACAACAACTACACAGTAAAATCCTACAAAGTGGAGGTCTGGGTAAAGTAATAATGTGTACGCAGACCTTACCCCTACCCGATAGGGCAGAGAGGCTATTTCCGATAGACCCTCGGCTTAGAAAGACGAAAATAAAAAATAAAAAAGACAATTCATTAGTAACTCTAATAGAAACCGTAATAGTAACAGAAGTATAACTACCAAAAGATGAATGACATGCAATAACAGTAACCAGAATCTAAGACTCGGGGCTAAGATAAACAACAAGGATAGTGTGGATTCAACATAAATTGCAAGCCATCTAAGATAACCCTAGTCCAACTCCGCCTCACCCCGGCATGAAGTAAGGAAAACTCTACTAGCCCCTAACCTACAATTCTAATGCTTGACCTCCAAACTTTCCTATCAAGAGCCATGTCCTCGGAAATCTGCAGTCGTACCATGTCATGCCTAATCACCTCTCTCCAATACTTCTTAGGCCTCCCCCTACCTCTTCTCGTACCCACCACGGTCAACCGCTCACACCTCCTCACCGGACATCAAGGTTTCTCCTCTGCACGTGCTCGAACCATCTGAGTCTCGCTTCCCGCATCTTGTCATCCACATGGGTCACGCCCACCTTCTTCCGAATATCTTCATTCCTAATCGTGTCTATCTTAGTGTGCACGCACATCCTCCTCAACATTCGCATCTCTACTACTTTCATCCTCTGGATATGGGAGTTCTTAACCGGCCAACACTCTGCCCCATACGACATGGTCGGTCTAACAATAGCTCTATAAAACCCACCTTTGAGTATTGGTGGCACTTTCTTGTCACACAAGACTTGGATGCTAGCCTCCATTTCATCCAGCCCGCCCATATACGGTGAGCGACGTCCTCGTCGATCTCTCCGTCCCCCTGAATCATCGACCCAAGGTACTTGAAGCTATCTCTCATGGGGATGACCTGTGATCCAAGCCTCACGTCCCTACCTACTTCCCTCGACTCAGCACTAAACTTGCACTCCAGGTACTCTATCTTAGACCTGCTCAATTTGAAACCCTTGGACTCGAGAGTCTGTCTCCACACCTCCAATCTCTTGTCAGCACCGACCCTCGTCTCATCAATTAGAACTATGTCATCGGCAAATAACATACACCATGGCACATCCCCTTGAATATGGTGTGTCAATGCATCCATCGTCAAGGCAAATAAGAACGGGCTAAGTGCAAAGCCTCGGTGTAATCCCATAACAACCGGGAAATGCTCTGAGTCGCCTCCCACATTCCTAACCTTAGTCTTAACTCCATCATACATGTCCTTGATCGCTCTTATGTAGGCTACCGGCACGCCCTTTGCCTCAAGACATCTCCAGAGCACCTCCCTTGGAACCTTGTCATATGCTTTCTCCAAGTCAATAAACACCATGTGTGGATCCTTCTTATCCGTGTACTATTCCACCAACCTCCTAGTAAGGTAGATAGCTTCCATAATGGAGCGGCCCAGCATGAACCCAAACTGATTGTCAGATATAGACGTCGTCTTCCTCACCCTCACCTCTGCCACCCTCCCAAACTTTAATGGTATGGCTAACTTGATACCCCTATAATTGCTACAGCACTGGATTATAGAGGATGAGAAGTAATAATATTACATCTCTTAATAAAGTTTCTAATATTAGTCAGAGGTAAATCTTTGAAAACACAATTTTAAAAGTAACATGTCCAAACATAAAAATACAAAATCCAAACCATAACCCAAGTTCAAATGAGATTAATTCTTGCTTGCAATTTATTAACCAGAAGCAAAAATGGAATCTTTGATGAAAGCTTCACAATCAAAATACTAGTACTTAGTAAAGATGAGGAATAAAGGGTTATATTGTAAAGATTAAGAATAAGGCATTATATTCCCTAGATCCTAGTAAAAATAGTTCATTAAGTAAGCAAGGCTGAAAGTGATAAAACACTCAAACTATAACTCCCGTAAATGGTACTCCATGTTAAATAAAAGTAATGTATATTATCAAATTTTTTGCTTTTTTAGTTTTTCGGCTTTAATTTTCTTAAATCTGAAAGCATAACAAAAAACCAAAATTTTTCATTTCTCAATCCGAAACCAAACCAAAAAAACCAGTCCAAACTAAAATTTTGGTTTGGTTCGGTTTAATTTTTCGGTTTAATCCGAGTAATGTACTCCACTAACCCTCAGAAATAAATAAGGATGGTGCAGAGTGGTAGGAAATGTGAAAACATACAAGAGATAAATGCAGGTTGTTGATATAAAGGCAGGCGGCCACAAATTTCCTAAGCAATATCAACATATAATCTTGAGGCTTCCGTATTGATGTTTACGTAATACTTTCTAGAATACTTTCAATTGTACTCTGAAATTTAGGGTCTAATCAGAGCAAGACAAACAACACAAGACTAGGGAATTCGACCACAGAAAGTTTGCATATACAGTGTAGAGGAGTACAATAATAAAAGGAAAGGTCAAAGGCAAAAGAAGCTTGACACTTTCTCACAGGAGGTAGGTATACAAAGTACGAAGTGAAATACATACTTGAAGATGGTAAGATGTACAAAAATACCCTAAAGAAATATGATGAGATTTTGAGTAAGAAGAACACTGAAAGAGGAGAGGAAAGCTGCTGCTTTAACTTTGCAAAGATAAACCAAGCCAATTAGCACTTCAACCCTCTTTGGTTAATGGAAGCATAAATTAAGAAACTGTCCAAAGGACAAGAAATAGAACTTTTGGGTGCATACTTACCACCCTACAGAATATACAGTAAGTGGAAATTCTTGTAGTAAAAATGGCAAGAAATAAAACACCAACTGGAGCTAACAGGAGAAAAGAACAAAAGTTAATTCAGGGAAAAAAGCTTTTCTCCAGACACAAATTTCAAGAATGTAGGATACAGATTGAGTTCTCGTCAACATACCGCAATGCATTAACTTCTAAAATTACATGGTCTTCTGTTACTTCTTCCTCTACAGCCCTTTGAAAAGTTGCTTCAACCTGCAATGACAAATGGAAAGGAGATCTAAATCTACGATACAGTTTTACGAACTGATCAAAATATAAAATAGTCCCATCAAGACCTACTTCTCTCTCAAAAATTACAGAGTCATCTCTAGTGTCTTCACCATCTTCATTAGAATCATTAGTGATAGAGTCGGGTCCCAGTTCTCCGGAAGGTGGAAGAGAGGCACCGTCTTCGTTTGATATATCTGCTTCATCATTAGTTATTTGCATGATCCCAACAAGTTTATCCACAGGAATTGGTGCAACAGAATGTCTCCATTCTTCTTCCTGCCCACCCTCACTGACTAACCATATGAAACCTACTCCACCATCACCAACCTGGATAATGAGGATAAAGTATAAGAAAACAAACAAAAAATGCATCATAATATCTTTGGCTTTTCAAACTAGATATCAGACAGGTGTTAGAACAACTCCTTCCATTTGTTTTCTATATTGGACACACAAGAACAGCAACTCAAAGATTGAATTACACCTAAACGGCTTCACATTGTTGCTTCACAGACCCGTACCAATGTCAGATTGGATTGGAACTTTTTATGGGATTCAACAAATACGGCAGGAAGTTCCACTTAGTCAGCTAGGAGGACGTTACATTTCCAAATAAATTGGGTTGGAAGGGGGAGGGGTTCCTTGAGGTGACAGATCTCCGGTTTTTCAACAAGACCCTACTAAGGAAATGGTTTTAGAGATTAGGGATTGAGCAGCACACTCTGTGGAATGAGTTGACAGCGAAAAAGTAGGGAACTGTGGAAGGGAGATGTTGAAGTAAAACTTCACATTTCCTCTCTACTCCCTTGGGGTAGGGGTAAGGTCTGCGTACACTCTACCCTCCCTAGACCCCACTTATGGGATTTTGCTGGGTTGTTGTTGCTGTTGTTGTATTATAGAAGGATGGGGAAAACTTCATCAGCAACATAACTTTCAGGGTAGGGAATGAAAGCAGAATAAACTTGTGAAGTCACAACTGATGTGGCGATGAGACTCACATTCGCGAACATTTACAATATCTCGAACCAGAAAGAGGTGACAGTATGACATATCTGGAGATTACAAGAAGTGAGAGTTCATTGAGACATAAGGGTTAGCAGGAACCTTCCGGATTTGAAAGTAGCTAACCTCCAAGGCCTAGTTGAACTGTTATACAAGCAAAGTACAATTGAAGCATTGTAGTGAGTTACAAGGATCTTAGGATAAGTAAAAGTATGAGAGAATAAGTTTGCTCAAGTTTAGCGCCCATAAGAAGAATGAAGTTGATGTGAGATTAGACGGGACTGTGGTTCCAAAATGCAGACAAATCAGATATCTAGGCTACAGTCTTCCATGAAAATGACAAGATAGATGAAGATGTAACACAAAAAGGTAGAAATGGAAGAGAGTTACCAAGATGCTGACAAAGTGAACGCAGTTTCTATAAAACAATAGTGACATCAACAATGTTATGTGGAATGTCTACTGGCCACTAGAAGCCCAACATATCTACAAGATGAATAATGCAGAAATACATATGTTCATGTCGGCATACAAGCCGGATAAGACTACAATTGATCACATCCGAGAGGGGTGCAAGAAGCTCGCTTACAAAGTCCATGTCCTATATATGCCTGATTGATATGTGCGAGAAGATGATGACTAAAGGTGCTAACAAGGGACGAGAGACCTAAAATTACATGGAGAAAAGTTGCCTGAATGACATATAATTTCTCTTGTCGATGTGAACTTAATAATTTCTCATAATCAATGCGAACTTAACTTAACCTTCACCGCTCTATATCTGCGAACTCAACTAAGAATAACCAATTGGAAAAAAGTATCCATAGAAACTACTTATCATTGTAATACTTACATTCAAGTCTTGTTTTTGACAGGAGTCCATTTTGTAAAATTAGAGACTTGCATCCCAGTGTTAACAGCTAAGACAAGTATGAATTTTGAGAATATCCACTTTTAAAAAACACATGTTCGCATTAAAGCAAGTTATTTGGCGTTGTATTGAATTTGGCCCAAGTAGTGGAATGGATACATAGGATTTACATATCCGATGATACCAACTAATTTGGCATTGATGCGATTGGGCAGCTCATTGATTGATAGCAAATCCCAGAGATTGTCATATACTCGATGCTGAAATTTTGGCTCTGTATTTGTGTCCATGACTACTATTTAATTAGCTAAAACTGCAGAAACATTTAACTCTTGACACGAAGAATATATACAAGAATAAGTTATATTAAGTGAGTGAACATACAGTCAAACAGAAAGAAAAAAGATAAATTTTATGATAACAGTAACACCAAAGAAATCAAAATTACAGATAGAGACAAATGCAAAAAGGAATACAAAATAGGTCTCTTGTATATAGAGGGAAAGTAGCAAGCTTTGAAACCAACCTCATACTCTTGCGAGTCAGCTAACTCGGTCCTCTCTTCCTCATTCAACTCATCCAAAGTACCAGAGATAGCTGTGTAAAATTCAATTTAAAGATTTGTTAACTCATAAATTATAGGAGAAGAGAATATTTTAAAAAAGAACTATAATTATAATAACAACAAATTTAAATAAAATATCAGAAGATACAGTTTATGAACAAATTTTTTATTTTTAATATCTTTAGAGGAGAAAAATATAAATATTATGGAAAATATGTGATATATGAGTATATACCGTAAATATACGTAATATATATGTGTGTGTACACACATACACATATATAGAGGGGGGGGGGGCTCCAAAATAAACAGAACTTGATATAACTAAGCACAATAACATCTGCAAACAATAATCTAAAAAATTCTTCATTATAAAACAACACAATGTATATACTGAAATACTGAGAAGAAATTTAAAAAAAATATTCTAGTGTGTACAAGACAGACAATCGAAGGTATAAGACGTGCTCAGGACACTTTTGAGACGTACAGGACAGACAATCAAAGCGTAAAGTGTGCACAGAACGAACATCACCTATCAAGGTGCTTTCAAAGTATGTCACCTATCAAGGTGTTAGCCCCATGAAAACTTTAGCCCTCCATGGTCGCTTTAGGGTGTTTAGAGGCACTTTGTCCCATTTTGAAGTCTCGAAATGAGTCCAATCTTTACCTTTTAAAGCATTGCCCACAACAAAAAATGATATAAATGGAATACATGTTTTATGTACATTATGTTGATTTGATTGTCTTTCCAAATTTTAACCTAGTTTGCAAACATCCAACGCAAACCTCATAATATTACTAGACGCCTTTCAGGTCGCCATCTAATCATATTTTTCCATGCCAAAATACTTGACCTAGCTTTGTTCCTAATACGTCCTAAATTTGAGTGTCAAAACTATTGAAGATTTTGGTACCCTATTCTGAGAAAATCTCAAATTTAGGGGGATTAGGAAGGAAACTAGGTCAAGTAATTTGGCATAGGATAGGAGTCTATGATGTTTATTTGACTAACTCGGAAACCATTCTCAAGCATAGACAAGAATTGCTTTCTTTACCACACTTCAGATCTAAGAAACAGCTTAGGAGTGCATACTTGTCTGAAGTGCATATTTGATTGGAAGTCCACAGGGCAAATTGGAAAGTATAAACTAAGAGACAAGAATGAAGCATAATAAGGCTAGTATCTTTCCACCTGGGTACCTTATACAATTTATAAAAATACAAGCCAAATTTATTATCATTGCACCAAAATACGATATAAAAGAGTCAGAAAGGTTACATGGACTTTCAGTGATCCCACTACTATTGTCAGCATATTCCAGCTCCTCATCACTATCTTGCTTTATAGGTTGCTGAAGCAAAGATACCTTGGAGTAAGCAGGTACAAGGAAATTACTGCCAACCACAACCTGAAGACAAAGGCATATATGCTATGATTGATTGGTTTCGAAGTATAAAAAAGCAAAAGGCTGGAATCATCAAACAGACAAATATGTTGGTGCTGCCTAAAGCAAGGAGAAATAGGTATGTGACTGTGCAACATTGGTTTGCAACCGTTTTAAGTACAACCAAGAACCATTACAAGGAGGCAAAGGCAAATTATGAGAAAAATAATAGAAAGAACATATTGTTGTAAGCAGAAACAAGTTAAAAGTAACCGAGTGATTCAGAAACATTCATGTTCAAATCAAGAATTTCAATTTGACATATGATCTCTGCTTCAATACTGATTTTGCACGGTCTAAACCCTTTAGGTTAGGAGTGCTTCTTCCATGTTCAAGTGGAATAACCCTCTACGCCACAACTCGGTTATATCAGTTTAGCATAAGATAGAAGCCTGATCTTCGGACTCAAAGTTCTGCTTTCAGTTTACTATACATCCCTTTGAAGATGAGAGTTTCCAAAGCATTGAGGAAGGTTGGAAACTCCTGATACGATTTAGCATAGCTTCATTCAAACTGACCAATTTATTGACAAATAAATGCTTTAAAAAGCAGAACTTTTTTTTTATTTAGTAAGATGTTGTATTAAAGGCATTTAAAGAAGCTGAACTGGCCTAGATCTTTGTCAAAAGCAAGAAACATGTAAAAGGTAAACTGCATGTTTGGAAAGATGCGCCAAGAAAGCTTAACATGAATAATCTGGTATCAGCCTCCTGAGAGATGAATGTCTTCAGGCAAAGTATACGATGCGTGAGTTGCTTAATTGAAATTCATCAACACCAGGTGTCACTAGTACATCCAGAAAAAAAAAACGTCTTTTCTTGTTTCACTAATGGCACTTTAAATACCTTAAAAGACAAGACAACACCAGGCTCTAAAGCTGCTCCAGACTTCATTGTCACACCGTCACAAACTATTGAGTGCTTCAATTTGCAGCTATCTTCAATCGTGACGTTATGCCATATATAGCAACCTTCAATTGTGACATTTGACCCAATTGAGCAACCTTCCCCAACAACTGAGTTTGAAATCTCTGTGTTGTTTCCAATACTGGTTCCAGTCCCTATTACGGTAAAGGGACCGATTTTCGCTGAGCGGGATTGCTTGATTTCTGCGAAATGACAGGTAAACAACAATGTCAATAGAGTCCAAAAAAAACAAGATCTACATCTGTACAATTTTTCACATAAAGGTCCATGCAGGATGATATGAGCATAAAATATCACATGTGAACAAATATCAATCAAGAATAAAGAGGGGACACAGCTAAATCCTTCGTATCTTTTTAGACAATATCTAATAACGCACATAATCTAGCTGGCTCTACAACAATAACAACAACAACAACAACCCAGTATATTCCCACAAGGTGAGGTCTGGGGAGGGTAGTATGTAGACAGGCCTTACCTCTACCCGAAAGGGTAGAGAGGCTGTTTCCAATCGACCCTCGGCGTATTATACAGCATATGTTCTAGGCTTCTAGCAGCAAAACCCTACAACTTACAAGGACATCAGATGCTATAGAAAAAACTACTACACCTCAATCTAGCTGCCTCTATTATACAGCATATGTTCTAGGCTTCTAGCAGCAAAACCCTACAACTTACAAGGACATCAGATGCTATAGAAAAACTACTACGCCTCAATCTCAAATTAAATGGGGTCAGCTACACGAATCCTCTATGAAAAGCACATCAGATATTGAAGCAGCAAAAGCTAAATCCTGCAAAGGGCAAAACCTGTTAGATAACTGTACTTTTTGAAGCCATTACGTGTCCTTTAAATTTCATCCATCAGTCTTTCTTGTTCAATAGCTAAGATAGCCCCAGCTTTGAAATTGATATTCAATAAATTCTTTCAGATAAGGTAAATAATTTTATTAATGTGGGAAAGAAACTCATGTATGCAATCCATCTACCAAGAAAGTAGAGAATACCAAATATTGATATTCAACATTTCCAAAATCTCAATCATAAGTTAATAGCAACATGTTCCAGTGTGTGAGAAGATAAGAGGGAGTCGGTCCTTACCAGGTGCTCGATACATGCCCTGCCTTTCCAATTTAGTAGTAGAATTTCCAAAAAACTGGACATCAGGCACCAAGGGATATGTCCATCGCTGAATTATGTCCTTGCTAATGGTGTCATAACTTCTATAGTTATCAATTCTTGCCGCATAACTTGAATGAATTTCATGGGTGTAGATTTTATAACCCATAATCTGAAAGAAAAAGTAAGTTGAGAATAAAGAGATGCATGTACAGAGCAAAGATGCTTCACCTTCACAAACACGGAGACAGATTTCAATTGTTATATTAATACCTAAAGAAGCTGACCATGGAAGATGGATAGTACCATATTTCAATTGAAGGAAACCGTATACTACACGATTTCTCTTTTCTGCCTTTTAATTAAATGACATAGTACATATTAGGTACCTTTTGCTCAATACAAAGAAATCAGACACATTTAGACCTTATAAAAAGAAGGGGGAAGAAAAGGAAACATTGAGCATTCATGAGTCTCCAACTCGTAACATACTTGAGAGTTCACAAGCCAAAAGACAATCAAATCATGTTTCAAGGTCCAACATAAGATATGCCAAAACCAAAATTTTGTCAATTGTGATTTGTCAGAGAGGGGCTGAGACATTCTACAAGTGAAGGATATGTACCTTTATTTATCAAGTAAATAATTAATTAGGACAACTCTTGTATAAAAGCACTGTACTAAAAGGCGAACAACCTGCACAGGAATATGATCCTCTACAAATGACACACAATCTTCCGTGCAAACAGGAACTTCTATGGGTGCACCAAAAGCTAACTAAGAAAAATAGGCCATTCCGTGAATGTATAAAATCATTTTCTATCCCCTTAAAAGATTTCATGTTTCTCCTTCCACAAGACCCACATTATGGCTAAGGGGACAATTTTCCATGCTCTGCATTTACTTTTCCTTCTAAAGCTCAAGCTATGTAACATGTCCTTCACCGAACCAGGCACCATTGACTACATCCTAAACCAGTAATACAACCCACATAGACGAACCACTAGGCAATACGTGATCGACATCTTTGCTTGAACAGTTGCACACAAAGCACCAACTAACGTATATAGTCTTCCTTCTCCTCAAATTCTCAACTATCAGAACGCCCTCCCCTTGCTTCCAACCAGGCAAAGAAATACACCTCCTAGGCACTCTAGGCATCCAAACTGAAACATGAGGGAAGCCTGACGCCAACCTCACCAAAAGATTTTGATAGTATGATGTTTACTAAGAATGCACCACCATTTCTCGCCCTCACTTCCACGAGCCCAAGCTAGTGAATGTAGTGTTTTGTTTGTAGAGTATTTTCACCAAACTTTAAACTTGTAAATCCCTTCTAAATCTCAGGACCTAGTAAATTTCTCCCTCTTATGCGCTTTCAATCAATTGCATGGACATCTCTCTCTAGCTCGATATCTATATATATAAAGAAAATATACTCAGTCTGCCTTAATCTAGAACTTTCAGGAGCTCAACTATATTAGATGCACTTGACTATGTTTCCAATTTTATGTCGTAAATTGCAAGAGGTACACTGACATTTTTTTTAAATAAGTAAGCTATTGTGAGTAGTATCAAAAGCTTAAACTATTTGAAGCACATTCATCTATTAGTTAAGTCTCCAACACGACTCCTCGCATAAGGACCGGATTATTTTCAACCATTCCATACACATGAAAGGCTTCATAAGAATCCAACTAACTTTAACAATTGTGGAATATGCTAAAGGCCTATTATACCTTCTTATGTATATTCGACACCTGATGTAGGTCATTATAGATTTCTAAACCCCTTCCTCACACACGTAGAACACAATTTTAGGATTTAAACATCAACTAAAGTGTTCATGAGCTTACGGGCAAGAGAACGGGTTCATCAAAATTGGACAAAATACAATGGTAGATTATATATATATCACTTGATTTAATAGTTTAAATTGTTATGAAATGAACATATTTATTTATTTACTTAGGTCCAAAAAAGTACAAAAATTATGGCATATAACTAATTCATCCGTTACACATAGCAAATACAAATGAAGATATTGACACCCTGCACAAACCATTCACAACCAGTTGTAAGATTATAGGGTGAAACTGCACTTGGAACATTTTTTCCAATTCACACTTGGAATGCTATTTGGTTTGACCTCACTCTCTTTTCTCTTGAGGACTAGCACAGCATTGCTCAAAAGAAGTAGTATAAAATACAAAGGAAATACATACATCGTCAACGAGTAACCCCTTGACAAAATCACGCCTTAAATGTTGATAGTCAAAATTATCAGTGAAAAGACTTAAAACTTCTGGGGAGCAGATGTCAATGTAACAATCCTGCAACCAACGTACCAATCATTAACCACAAGAATAAATAGAAAGAAATGACAATAACTAGAAGCCTTCTCCAAACCAAGATAATGGAAGGAAATAGCATCATATGTGAGGAGTAAGCAATGAAATCCAAAACTACAAAATAGATAGCAATTAACTACAAGAAACTAGGCTTTTCTTACTAGTTCATCTGTTAATGAAGGTATTTACTAGGAAAGAAGCACACATACATTGAAAAACATAGCAAATAACAAATAAAATTAGAATAGTGAAAAAGGAAAGTAACAAAACTCACCAGATGTTATACCTAAACTACGTAAAACTCCAGCAGTTGTTATTGAGCAAAAAAAGTATATGAACAACAAATATTTTGAGTATTGCAAAACATTTGCATTGAATTCGAAATAAACATTTCATTTTGACAGATATAATATGTAAATAACAGAGTCATCAAATTTAAGGAAAGAAAAGGAAAAGGCAACCACTGGTACAGCTCATCCAAGGACTTCATTCTTTCTCAAAGTAATTAACCAGATCATGCAACACACCTTTACAAGAACATTGCTGAAACTAGCAGCAGTACTAGTAACACTAGCAACAATACAACAAGAGTAACTAAACAAACCTGCTTGTCATTCTGAAGGGAAATGGACGTATCAGCAAGCAACGCCTTATCAAGAGACAAATATCCTTTTAAATTATCCCCCCTGTCTTCATAATACAGCAGCTGCTTCGTCTCTGGATCAATTACCATGAACAGCTCTTCAGTTCCAAGACGAGATTGGCGAGTTATAGGTGAAGGCTTTGATTGTTTAATCACCATGGTCATTACAGCATTGCTATCCTTTCTTCGTCTCTCCTTATGTTCCTTAAGTGCCTGTGAGAGTGACATGTTGCTCACAGTATCTCCACTGACGAGGATAAAATCACCGCGTATCTTCAAAATCCCAAAAGTTATGTTAGCTAACCACGTTGACAAAGATTACTCAAATTCAACAATATTTAAGTCACAAATTTAAGCAAATAGAGAACCATGAATGCAAAGAGGACAGCAAAACATTAACAAACATGGACGGCACACAATGCTTAAGGCCTGATTTGATTCTTTTCTCTTTGTGAGAAGGCACGGGAGAAAATATGATATATTATTGTGTGTTCAATACAATACAAGAGGTCTTTATTATAGTTATACTATACAAGGATATTCTACTCTTATTTCAATGTGGGACAAGACTACATATCTAACACTCCCCTTCAAGCCGGTGCATACACATCATATGTACCGAGCTTGTTACACATGTAACTAATACGAGAACTTAGTGAAAATATCTGCTAGTTGATCATTCGACTATACAAACTTTGTAACAATATCTCCTGAAAGTATCTTTTCACTGACAAAGTGACAGTCAATCTCAATGTATTTAGTCCTCTCATGGAACACCGATGAAGCAATATGAAGAGCAGTTTGGTTATCACACACTAGTTCCATCCTGCTTATTTCTCCAAACTTTAACTCCTTGAGCAACTACTTGACCAAACTAACTCACACGTTGCCATAGTCATGGCCCGATATGCTGCTTCGCGCTAGATCGAGCAACTACATTTTGTTTCTTGCTCTTCCACGAGACCAAATTACCTCCTACTAGAACACAATATCCAGATGTAGATCGTCTATCAGAAGGTGATCCAACCCAATCAGCATCTATGTACCCAACAATCTGCTCGTGGCCTCGATTCTCGAATAGTAATTTTTTGCCTGGAGCTGACTTTATATACCGAAGAATACGAACAACTGCATCCCAGTGACTATCACACGGAGAATCCATAATCTGACTTACAACACTCGCCAGAAAAGAAATGTTAGGTCTAGTCACGGTGAGGTAATTCAATTTTCCAACCAACCTCCTATATCTCGTAGGGTCTCTAAAAGGCTCCCCCTGTCCAGGCAGAAGCATGGCATTCGGATCCATAGGAGAGTCAATAGGTCTGCAACCCATCATTCCAGTCTCCTCAACAATGTCTAAGGCATACTTCCGCTGTGAAATAACAATACCTGAGCTAGACTGAGCGACCTCAATACCTAGAAAATACTTCGCTCTGCCCAAATCCTTAGTTTGGAAGTGTTGAAAGAGATGTTGCTTCAGATTAATAATATTATCCTGATCGTTGCCACTAATAACAATATCATCAACATAAACCACCTGATAAATACACAAATTCGGATTAGAATGTCGATAAAACACAGAGTGATCAACCTCACTACGAGTCATGCCGAACTCCTGAATAATTGTGCTGAACTTACCAAACCAGGCTCGAGGGGATTGTTTCAAACCATATAGTGACTTGCGCAATCTGCATACACAACCACTAAACTCTCCCAAGCAACAAAACCAGGTGGTTGCTCCATATAAACTTCCTCGTCAAGATCACCATGGAGAAAAGCATTCTTAATGTCTAATTGATAAAGAGGCCAATGACGTACAACAGCCATGGACAAAAAAAAACGAACAGATGCTACTTTAGCCACGGGAGAGAAAGTATCACTATAATCAAGCCCAAAAATCTTGAGTATATTCTTTTACAACAAGACGAGCCTTAAGCCGATCAACCTGGCCATCCGGGCCAACTTTGACTGCATAAACCCAACGACAACCAACAGTAGACTTACCTGCAGGAAGAGGAACAAGCTCCCAAGTGCCACTTGCATGTAAAGTAGACATCTCGTCAATCATAGCCCGTCGCCACCCAGGATGAGATAGTGCCTCACCTGCAGACTTAGGAATAGAAACACTAGACAAAGAAGATATAAAAAGATAATGAGGTGACGACAGACGATGATAACTTAGACCAACATAGTGGAGATTAGGATTAAGTGTGGACCGTACACCTTTGCAAAGTGCAATTGGTTGACTAAGAGGAGACAAGTCCGCAGTAGATGCAGAATCTGATGCAGGACGTGAATCACCTGGGCGTGATGCTGGATGTGGACGGCGATGATAAGTCAAAAGAGGCGGAGCTACAGAAGGTTAAACTGGATTATGTGGAGGAATTGGACCTAGAGCTATAGATGGTGGAACGGGAGCTATAGGTGGTGGAGTCGGAGATGTAAAGGAAGATGGATGGGAGATAGTGCCTGAATCTCCAAAAGAAGGGACCGGTAGTACCTCAGAAATATCTAAGTGATTATCTGAACCTATGAAGTATGATTGGGTTTCAAAGAAGGTAACATCAGCAGACATAAGGTACCGCTGGAGGTCAGGTGAATAACATCGATACCCATTTTGCGTTCTCGAGAAACCAAGAAATACGCACTTAAGAGCACGTGGAGCTAACTTATCTGTTCCTGGAGTAAGGTTATGGACAAAACAAGTGCTTCCGAAGACACGAGGTGGAAGAGAGAACAAAGGTAAGTTGGGAAACATAACAGAGAATGGAACTTAGTTCTGGATAGCTGAAGATGGCATACGATTAATAAGATAGCAAGATGTAAGCACTGCATCCCCCCAAAAACGAAACGGAGCATGAGATTGTATGAGTAGGGTACGAGCATTTTCAATAAGATGTCTATTCTTTCTTTCAGCTACCCCATTTTTTTGAGATGTGTACGGACAAGATGTTTGATGAATAATCCCGTGAGATTTCATAAACTGATGAAATCGGAAAGACAAATACTCTCGGGCATTATCACTACGAAATGTGTGAATAGAAACCCCAAATTGATATTGAATTTCAGCGTGAAAGGTCTGGAATATAGAAAACAACTCAGATCGATTTTTTCTCAAAAATATCCAGGTGCATCTAGAATAGTCATCAATGAAACTAACAAAGTAGCGGAATCGTAAGGTAGAACTAACCCGACTAGGATCCCAAACACCGGAATGTACTAAAGTAAAAGGTGACTGCTCGATTATCAATACGTCGAGGAAAATGAGAGCAAGTATGTTTACCGAGCTGACAAGACTCACACTCTAGAGATGACAAATGAGATAAACCAAGTACCATTTTCTGAAGTTTTGACAAACTAGGATGTCCCAACCGTTTATGTAATAAATTTGGTGAATAATAACATGACAAGTTGTGGAAGGAAGACAAGATGTGAGCCCATGTGATTTATCCTCGCCCATTTGATTCACGTCCGATACCAATGATCCGCCTTGTACTACGTTCCTGTATAAAAACATGGTCATCATGAAATAAAACGACACATTTAAGTAATTTGGCTAGGCGACTAACAGCTTTGAGATTAAAAGACCTATTAGGAATATAAAGAACTGAATCTAAAGGTAAGGAAGGAATTGGGCTTGATTGACCTATTGTTGCAGTTGCTATGGTTTGAGACCCATTGGCCATTGTGACTCTTGGAATAGATTGAGAATATGAAATAGTAGTGAAAAGAGATTTGTTACCAGAAATATGATCCGATGCACATGAATCAATGACCCAAGACTCAGAGTATGAAGATTGAGAGACACAAGTCATGCTATTACGTGTCTGAACAACGGATGCTATCTCAGAAGATATCTGCTTACCTGCTTTGTACCGAAGAAACTCAAAATAATCCACTAAAGAAACCATCCGACTATTTGAAGCATCGGTTCCTATGTCGCTACAATTAATAGTAGTAAAGTTAACTTGAAATAGTGAAAATTAGTAACTCTTTTGGGAAAACTGAAGAAATTGCTGAGAAAATACTGTTTACAGCAGGAAAACAGAACATTGTTTTGCATCGAAAAACATTGTTCACTCCAGAAATACTGTAGCAGCCAAAAATATTTCAAAGTGGTCGGAATGAAATAAAAATAGTAGGGGTAAGATCGAAATTAACAGACGACCCAACTGTTCTGAAGGAACTTTTTCAAAAAAATGGCTAGAAGTTCACGTTTGAAATCACTATTCCTGCCGGAAAAATATAAAAGTGGTCGGAATTTGGTGTAACCTGGATGGGTAGGCTCGAAATTGCAAGGGGAACAATCTGTCCCGATGAGTCGTCGCCAAAAAATGGCCGGAAGGTGGCCCACACGATATCGGAACTTCGCCAAAAAATTTTCTTCGAACAGCTACAATATCATCGGAGATTTTCACTGGGGTTTGGTCGCCGAACAGTAACTACTCTTGTGGTAGTGTTGGATTTTTTACACAACACTGACAGAGACAAAGCAGACACAAAACAACTTTGAAAGTCGCCGGAAAAAAGGGTTCCAGTGATCGATTTTACTTCCCGGAATCGCTGGAATTTATGCACAGCGATAAATCTCTCAGGATAGCTCTGATACCATGTGAGAAGGCACGGGAGAAAATATGATAATATTATTGTGTGTTCAATACAATACAAAAGGTCCTTATTTATAGCTATACTATATAAGGACATTCTACTCCTATTCCAATGTGGGACAAGACTACATATCTAACACTCTTTTCTATAAGGGTGGTGTTAGGACCAACTTGTGCATACCTCAGCTATTTTACCAGGCACCTACTACCTCCCACCAGCACAAGTATTGGGTAACTCTATCCACCAAGGCTAATATGGATGGGAAGAAATCACCTTAATTTTTTTGCCTTTACTAAGTTTGGAACCCTGGTCTCCCGTGGTTTTCATCTCTTATTTGATTCACTTTACAACTCCATTTCCTAAGAAAACAATTTTTGCATCATGAATTGCCAACACACAACTTCATAATGACTAATCTAGGAAACCAACCAAGTCCAGTTCAGATAAAGTCATTCAAGATTAAGCATTAATACAGCTATCTTAACAGAAAAGTCTTCATATATGGCCACCCAAAGAAAGGGAAAAACATCAAGAACCAAGTGTGCTATTGCTTTTCTATTTCCCATGTTGATAGAAGTCATTAGAGAGAAAGTGACGGTGGAGTTTAAAGAGAATATGCTCATTGCCTCACAACCATCTTTAGATCATTTGTGCCACAAAAGACAAAAGAACCAAAAATGATTCTCTGATCTACAATTTGCACATCCATTGTTGCTTGCTCTGAATTGTTTGTGCATCAAGCGAAAAGCTACTCATTTTGTCCCAAAAGAATGGCAATATAACTATTTGGGGAGTCCAATAAAATTCTTACTACGAAATTCTCAAACATTAATAAATACCTTTAACATGAAATATGATTTATAGAACTTAAAGATTATGTGTACTCCGGACCTGGCCAATTTTATGTTTGGACAAAGAAAGTAATATACTCCCTCCGGTTCACAATAAGTGACCAATTTGCTCTTAGCACGCCCATTAAGAAAATACTAAATTCTATACAAAAATACCTACTATGACTAAACTACGCATAATTAAACATTTAATGTGAGGAGTAAGAAAACTTTTTAGGGATATGTACATAGGGGTTATTTTGTAAAAACAAATTGAATTCTTTCTCGATTACATAACAGGACACTTATTTTGAACTAAAATGAAAAAGTAAATTGGTCACTTATTGTGAACCGGAGGTAGTAATAACTACATTTCAAACATTGAGAGCAATTCGCTTTTGATAACCGAAAATCCCCTTTGAGTTAGTTGACTCGACCCGGTTGGTCCATACACCATAGGTTTGAACATCAGGGGAGTATGGACGCTTCCTTATCCTACTCCCACTTAAATACCAGGTTTCAGTCAGTGATAGAGTTTAAACTCATGATGTGCGCCCAATCCACACATCTTGCAGATCGTCCTTACTACTGAACCAAACCTTGAGCCCCATACACGCGAGGAATTGGTGAAATTATAGTAAGAGTAAAATCTTTAGGTGAAATAGAGCAAGCTAGCTGACCAGTTGTTAAAGGAACTTAAACACATGTAACTTTTTTTCATAAGAACACATAACTGAGATGTTACAATATTTGCTCACTTTCCACCCTTTCTTCTGTTTTTTAGGCTTCTTTCAGTTTCTTAGTAAGAATAGGTGAGGGTATTCTGCCTAAATAGTAGACACGGGTAATAAATAAGAGAATACTAAAGATCCGAGCAAGGATAATATGGTTCATAAACTACTAGAAGAGCATATTATTCATGCTTGTTTAGTGAGCATAGTGTCGAATGTCCAATATCTTGGATGAAGCTTATTGATCATCCAGAATTTGAGTATTCTCCCCTATGCTCTCAATCATTCTTTTCTAATCTTTCAAACACCAGGTTCTGATTTCCACCAAAACTTGTTGGTGCAAGTTTTACCCTAGTTGTTAACCAAGAACCACGGAGTAACTAATTAAACCACTTATTTTTGTTGTACTACTTCCACAGGTAACTTTTCCCACATAAATACTTTACTTTAATACCAAAGATAGCTGTAAAATAGATTATCCCTGTCACTTCTGTGACAGAGGTAACCACTATTGCATGGGTAGCTACTGACAATGTAAATGTGACTATAATGTTTCCCAATCCTTCACCCTATTTTTTTAATAAGGTGATATAAATATCGTTACTAATGTACCAAGAAGGTACTGCAAACATACAAAACTGCAGCACAGCTGAAGCTGTCACAATTTCAAAACTTCTATAAATCCATGTACTGATTATCAAAAAACAAAATTTATGTACTGATTTAAATCTTTCACCCTATTAGAATAGCCTAAATGTCTAACATCAAAAATATTACCCGCCCACTGCAAGGGCTTTGGTTTAGTGGTAAGGCCGCATTACATGATTGTCAGTTACGTGCACGTTAAGAGTTTAAACCTTGCCGTATACAAAAGCTTGGTAGTTAAGTGGTGAAGGGTAGAAAGTCTATTATCCACCGAGTGCCAAACCATGTGGCACTCGCTCTCAGGGATTTATCGGTTATAAAAAAGAAAAAGATTTCCACCCATATACCAGCAGTTTTTCATACTTCTCAAAGTAGGAATCTCTTGACCCTAACTACACAAACATCTAAAAAAAGGTTAGGCTTTCTTTCACACTCCTGCCCCATGCGAACCATCACAAGATTCCTTCAAATTATCCTTGTTCATGTCACCTGTCAGGAGAATTTTGGTATGGCATCTCTGCTAAAATGAAATCCCATTTATTCTGACTAATAAAATGCGTAGTTCTGTTTGTGCTCAAGTCATCTAAAGATATATACTTAAATACCACTGTTTCCCAAGCTGACGTACACTATCAAGACAGAAAACATGACTGAAGCTCAGATTGTTTAGCAATAAAATTGATAAAAAGCTCATACTCAAATTAACAAGTGAAAGACTATCTTATTTGAGCACATCGCATAAATGCAATGAGGTTAACTAGTATAGCAACCCGAAGGCATCTATATGGTAACTAAACAATGACCAGTAGGATGCCAATTGTGTGATAAAGTCTAAGGCGTTAGGATTAAACTTTTCTTTTACCATTTCCCTTATTTTTCTGTGCCTTTTTTTGGGGGGGGGGGACAAAATTCCTTATTTCCATATGATCCTAAAAAGATCTAGAAAGATCATGGACAGTATAAGACAATAACTTGAGAACCATACGAAAAAATGTACTGTTTTCTGTTCAAGAAATTACGACAAACTGTTAAGTCAATTAACAGAGTTTTTAATTTGAGGGGAGGAAGGCAACTGGACAAGAAAATGTCATTACATACCACATGTTGCTCATAGATGGAGCGCAAAGCATCTCCAGCACTAATAGCATTGTGTGATTCAATCGTTGTGACTGAAAAGTTTGGTTGGCCAAACCAATTGGAGTTATCCAAATAATCAATCACTTGCTTAGAATGGGCAGAACAGAAAACAAAAACTTCTTCCACACCAGCAGATTCAAGCCATGCCAAGGTATAATCTATCATAGGGGCATTCACTAATGGTAGCAATACCTGCAATTCCAAAACCATTGAACTATAGTAAACACCACTAACAATACAATAAAGATACCACAAGATTCTGGAACCCATAAAACATTTAGAACCAGCTATTAATCACGAGTATTTGTCTTTAAATCCGATGTATATGAAGAGAAAAAACAACAACGGAAAAGAGGGAAAGCGTAGTAAGGCTTATTACTTTGGGGCGTTCAAGAGTGATGGGTCGGAACTTAGTGGTGAAACTATCGGCCAAAACAATAGCCTGCAACGGGGCACGAGCCAATTCCTCTTCAGCATCATCTGCTCCACCCATTCCTCCTCCTTTGCTTACTCCTTTCTTTGCCACCATTGCTGCGTGTGTGAGTGAGTACGGGTCTACAGGATGGTTTCAGAATATTTTTTGCTTGTGAAACCCTCGCCTTTCAGTTCTAACTAAAACCTCTCTCTTCAGTCGCGTAGGATTTTGAGCTGATTCGGATTCGATTATCAAAATCAATGTCGGGTTAACCGGGCGTAGACTAATTGGAAGTTTGGAACCGAACTTATGTTACTTAACCAAAAAAAATTACTACAGATCGCGTTTGACAATTTTCCTCTATTTTTATGAAGTTACTATAGTCCTCCGCGCGACCGATCAGTATTAAATTAAAAGAATAAATAAATTATAATTATTTTCGTTTGATATTATTTGACATTATTACTTTAATAAATTTTAATTATTATTTTATTTGTCAACACGGTATATACAATCATCACCGATATTTGACCGATATTTGAGTAGTTAATTTCTTTGTTAATTTTTAATAAATAGTTTTTTTGTTATTAACTAATTATATCATGTGTGTTATGAAATAATAAAAGAAGAAGAACAATATTGCAGAGAAAGAGAGAGAGAATTCTTATTGAATTTTGGCATGATTTACAATGGAATAGAACCCTCTATTTATAGGAGAAATATGACTTAGTCACAAAGTAAAACTCTCCACAAGATAGACATTCACTCCAAATAGAATTATAGACATTCACTCCAAATAGAATTCTATTATTAACACTCCCCCTTGAATGTCTACTCAATAAGTAATGTACCTCATTAAAACCTTAACTAAATAAAACTCAATGGGAAAAAAAATCTAGAAAAGGAAAAGAGTATACATATCTAATAATATGCCTTTTGGCTGCCTCGTTAAAAACCTCGCAATGAAAACTCAGTGGGACAAAACCTTGTAAGGGAAAAAGAGTGCAACGCGCATTAACTCCCCCTGATGAGAGCATCAATTCACATCCTTAAGCCTTCGCATCCCGATCTTGTACACTAGCTTCTCGAAGGTTGACGTCGGTAGAGATTTAGTGAACAAATCAGCCATATTATCACTTGAACGAATCTGTTGCACATTAATATCACCATTCTTTTGAAGATCGTGTGTGAAAAATAACTTTGGTGAAATGTGCTTTGTCCTATCTCCTTTTATGAATCCTCCCTTCAGTTGAGCTATGCATGTTGCATTGTCTTCATACAAAATAGAGGGTAACTTGTCACATTTCACATCACATTTATCTCGAATAAGATGTATTATAGACCTCAACCACACACACTCTCGACTCGCTTCATGAATAGCAATTATCTCGACATGATTAGATGAAGTAGCCACAATTCTTTGTTAATTATTGCGGGGTCAGATTCTAACCCATAAGAATACATTCAGGCCTGAGATCGAGCCTTGTGTGGGTCGGATAAATACCCAGCATCAGCATAACCAACAAGATCGGGACTGCAATTGTTGCCATAAAATAAGCACATATCGGTAGTCCCTTTTAGATACCGCAATATGTGTTTTATCCCATTCCAATGTCTCCTTGTGGGAGCAGAGCTATATCTTGCTAAGACATTAACTGGAAAAGTTATGTCGGGCCTTGTAGTATTGGCAAGATACATTAGTGCACCAATTGCACTAAGATATGGTACTTCAGGACCAAGTAGCTCTTTATTCTCTTCTTGAGGTCGAAATGGATCTTTATTCACATCAAGTGATCGAATAACCATCGGAGTACTTAATGGATGTGCTCCATCTATGTAAAACCGTTTCAATACCTTTTTCTATGTAGGTAGATTGATGAACAAAAATTCTGTTTGCCAAATGTTCAATTTGCAAACCAAGACATAATTTTGTCTTTCCGAGATCTTTCATCTCGGATTCCTTCTTTAAATAATTAATTGCCTTTTGGAGTTCTATAGGAGTTCCAATAAGGTTTATGTCATCAACATATACGGCAAGTACAACAAATTCCGATGTTGTTTTCTTTATGAAAACACATGGGCAAATGGAATCATTTATATAGCCTTCCTTTAATAAATACTCACTAAGACGATTATACCACATTCGTCCTGATTGCTTTAGACCATGCAAAGATCTTTGCAATTTGATTGAATACATTTCCCGGGATTTTGAATTATTAGGCATTTTGAAGCCCTCGTGAATTTTCATGTATATCTCATTATCAAGTGAGCCGTAAAGGTAGGCGGTAACCACATCCATTCAATGCATGTCAAGTTTATCATGGATAGCAAAACTAATGAGATAACGGAATGTTATAGCATCCATAACAGGTGAATATGTCTCTTCATAATCGACACCAGGCCTTTGTGAAAATTCTTGTGCAACAAGGCGTGCCTTATATCTTTGTACCTCATTTTTCTCATTTCTCTTGCGTACAAAGACCCATTTATAGCCAACGGGCTTAACACCATTAGGTGTTTGGACTACATGCCCAAAAACTTCACGTTTTGCAAGTGAATTCAATTCTGATTGGATTGCTTCTTGCCATTTTGGCCAATCAAATCTTTGTCGACATTCACCAACAGATTGGGGTTCAAGATCCTCACTTTCTTGCATAATGATGGATGCAACATTATATGCAAAGACATAATCCACCACTATATCCAATCGATTCAAATTTGTCTCAATATCGATTGGATTTATTGATAGTTCCTTATTTTCTTGAGTCTCGGGCTCGGTGGATTCCTCATGAATCTCAGAATTTATTAAGTCGTGGATTTCTTCATGAGATTCTTTCATAGTGTCATTTTGATCATTTATTTTCCTTTTTCTAGGATTTCGATCTTTGGAACCTAATGGTCTGCCACGTTTCAGTCGTGCTTTTGACTCATTAGTTATGACACTAGAAGATTGTCCAATAGGGACATCAATACGGATTAAAACATTCTCCGCAGGGATATGTGATTTTATTATCCTTTTCATATCCGTAAATGCATCGGGCATTTGATTTGCTATTCTCTGCAAATGAATAATCTTTTGTACCTCTTTTTCACAAATAGAAGCACGTGGATCAAGATGAGATAATGATGGATTTTTCCACAAAATTTCCCTTTTGGTTTCACCAACTTCTCCCCCTAATTTTGGGAAAAGTGTCTCATCGAATCGACAGTCTGCAAATCGTGCAGTAAATAAATCTCCCGTTAATGGCTCGAGGTAGCAAATAATGGAGGGCGATTCAAACCCAACATATATTCCTAACTTTCTTTGCGGACCCATTTTGGTGCGATATGGCGGTACTACAGGCACATATACCGCGCATCCAAAAATTCTTAAATGGGATATATTAGGTCCATGACCCAAAACTAATTGCAACGGGGAATATTTATGATAATTTATCAGTATGAGTCGAACTAGCATTGCTGCATGCAAAATGGCGTGACCCCAAACAGAAGTGGGAAGCCTCGTTTTCATGAGTTACGGTCTTTCTATCAATTGCAGACGTGTAATTAAAGATTCTGCAACACCATATTGAGTGTGAACATGAGCTACGTGATGTTCCACTTTTATCCCAATTGATAAGTAATAATTATTAAATACTTGAAATGAGAACTTAGCAGCATTATCAAGTCTAATAGACTTAATTGGATTATCGGGAAATTGTGTCCGTAATCGAATTATTTGTGCCATATTTTGCAAACGCGAGATTGCGAGATGACAATAGGCACACATGGGACCATCTAGAAGATGCGTCTATCAAGACCATAAAATATCAAAACGACCCACTAGGTGGGTGAATAGGTCCACAAATGTCCCCTTGTATACGTTCCAAAAACGCAGGGGACTCAATTTCAACCTTAGTTGGTGATGGTCTAATAATTAACTTGCCTTGATAACAAGAAGTGCAAGAAAATTCATCATTTAAACGAATCTTTAAATTCTTTAATGGACGCCCATTTGAGTTTTTATGATTCGTCTCATCATAATTGATCCAGGGTGTCCCAATCGATCATGCCAAAGTACAAAAGTATTGGAATCGGTAACCTTTTGGTTTACAATAGAATGTGCCTCAATTGCACTAATTCTTGTCCAATACAGGCCACAAGACAAAGATGCGAACTTCTCAATAGCCCTTTTCTGGCCAGAGACATTTTTTGGTAATGATGAGATATTCAAGATTATTCTCATCTAATGTCTCAATATGATATCCATTTCTGCGGATATCTTTAAAACTCAACAAGTTCCTTTTGGACTTGGAGGAGAACATTGCATTCTCTATGATAAGTATTGTTCCCATAGGCAGAGTTATAGTAGCTCTTCCAGAGCCTTCAATTAATTTACTACTACCAGAAATTGTAGTAACATATGCCTTACACATACTTAAATGAGAGAAGTATTTCTTCTTTTTGAATATTGTATGTGTCGTACATGAATCAATTAAAAAAACATTTTTACAATTGAACTTTGATCCAAGTTTTCTTTGTGAGATATCCATATTTGCGTCTAATGGTTTGATATGCAAAAGAAATATATGAATAAATATTAGTATTTTCGAAGAAAAAGAAAAATAAACAAAGTTAAATCAATGATTCAACCTTTTAATGCCTTTGTCAATTTAGGATGTCTCTGCCAAATATGCTGCTACGTAGGTTCTAATTGTTTTTCTTTGGCGGACACTGACGATGACAGTCAAGCACAAATTGCAAGCAAGCCAACTCATATAAGAAGTCCTTTTGAGTTAACTTGGCCTATATATGGACAATCGAAATAGCCAAACCTCTAAACTTGGGTTTAAAATAAAGCGACATAATTCATAAGAGTAGTAAAATAAATCATATAGACAACTTGCTATCTTTTACTTCCTTGGGGTAGATTCTGGAAGGAGATTGTGTGAACACATACTATCTTCGTGAACCTCTTGTATGTGAAATATAATCTACAATCACAGTCATAATTAAAAAAAAAAGAGGAGAAAAATTACATTAATCTTCTGAAAGAGCTTCTTGAGACGGTAGAGTCTCGTGCTGATAACGTGTTATGAAATAATAAAAGAAGAAGAACAATATTGCAGAGAAAGAGAGAGAGAAAATTCTTATTGAATTTTGGGATGATTTACAATGGAATAGAACCCTCTATTTATAGGAGAAATATGACTTAGTCACAAAGTAAAACTCTCCACAAGATAGACATTCACTCCAAATAGAATTATAGACATTCACTCCAAATAGAATTCTATTCTTAATAATGTGGCTTTTATCTAGGCTACCACTTGTATTAATATGGTACATTTTTCTTTGGCTTTTAATAATATATAGATTGGCATAATTTAAATATTTGGCGTAATGGCTTCCTGGCCACTTAAACTTGTACCGGTTTGTAAAGCTGATACATGAACTTATGTTTTTCTCATTTGAACAGTTCTACTTGGCGGAATAAATACTAGTAAATATATTTGACCATTGACTAAGCCTATATGGAAGTGGCACATCTGACATGGTTAAATTGTGCGCAAATCACGTTGCCAAAGCGCGTGAATAGTTTTATTTCTATTAAAAAATATTAAAATATAAATAAATAAGAAAGAAAAATAAATAAAAGATTTTTCTCTCTCCGGTGCTTTTTTCCCCTCTCCGTCCACCTCTTTCATCTTCCCAAGCAAACTCCCAACCCCATCCTATAAATTTTTTTATTTCCTGATAGGGTTAAATGCGGTGGTTGAAGTCAGCTGGAGCTTCAGGAGTAATCCTACCGTAGCTGATTTGCTCTATTCCACAAAAATCTTCGGTGCATGACTGCAATGGTGAAAAAATCGTGAGCAAAGACAATGCATTTGTTGTCCATGGCGGCAGGGAAGGAATTTACGCCTATACTCTTAACTTTACTGATTCTTTGTCTTCCTCTAACCCTTCGATAATCACTCTCTCCATAATGCAATTAATCCATATCTGTGTGAAAAATTATTAATTTCATATGCCAGCAAGGCTGACCTTCAGTTGAGTGAAGCACAAATAGCTTTGCAAGCTTTGACTATTGATACTAATGGCTTAATGGAGGTAGAATTTCTGATCCTTTTTTTTTATGTTTGGATATGATAATGTTACTAATTTTGTATAACGTAACGTCATTTTTTTTAAATAATATGGGACCCCAATCCATATGTCATATAATAAAGATCAAATATGTGACATGGCATTCATGTCAACGTGATTGGAGGACACAGAAAGTATTTATTAATATTCATTCTGTCAAGTTGAAGTGTTCAAATGGAAAAAATATAAGTTCATGTCGGCTTTACAAACTCATACAAGTATAAGTGGTCAGAAAGCCATTACGCCTAAATATTTTTATTAGTATAATTTAAGAGGGTGTTTGACAAAGCTTATAAATTGGTCAAACTGGCTTATAAGCACTTTTTAGTTCATCTCAATGTTTGGTAAAATTAAAAATACTTATAAATTAATTGCTTATAAGCCAAAAATAAGCCAAAAGTCATAAGCTAGTGTAAGGCCCCGTAAAATTTTTGTGCATAAAACCTAGTAGCTGTGGTGTCATGGTCCGAATAATGTGTTAGGAATGCGTAGAATTCTTCGCGGCTCGCAAGCTCGCCGCGGTTCGGACCCTTGGTAGTGATTTAAGTGTCAAAAATGTAGAGAATAAAGTTTTCCGGAAAAGTGTCAAATATGCGGTCAAGAATGCGACCGCAAACCTGTTATGCGGACCGCATTCTTGCCGCAAAGCTTAACAGAAGCCTCCCAAAAATCATGTTGAAAATGCGGTCGATATGCAATCGCATAGTGAATCTGCGGTGCACTTTGCGATCGCAGATCAAGAATGCGGACCGCATATTGGTCGCATTCTGTAACAGAACCTGTGTAATTTTGAGGCCATTCTGCGGTCACTATGCGGACCGCATGTTGATTCTGCGGTCGCAAAGTGCACCGCAGATTCGCCCCGGCCCAGATTTTTGTAACATTTTGACCCGATCTCTTCTTTAATATAACACCTTTCACCCTCATTTTCTCATATCATCTTACCAAAATTAGAGAGAGAATAGAGGGGTTTTAGAGAGAAGTTCTTCATCTTCAAAGATTGTTCCAACCACTTAATTCCAAGGGATCCTAGGGCAAGGATTCAACTTCCCCAATCTTTTCAAGGTAAAAACCCTAACTATTTTCTTTAATTTTCAGTTTTAAATTGGGTAAAGAGAGGTTTGCATATAATAGCTTTTGAAAATAGAATTTTTACACTCATGCATGATTACTGAACTTGATTTCTAGTAAAAAGAAGTGAGTAAAAGTAAGAGTCTTCAAGAACAAGGTTTGCAAGAGTATGATATCTTGGGTAAGCATAAAGTAGGAAGAAAACTCATCACCAGGTATGTATGGCTAATTTTGCTTCTTGTGAAATAGCCTATATGTGTGAAAATTGCTTGGTTAATGTTAATTTGACAAATTGTGTGAAATTCTCAAAGTTGTTGTTGAAATATGAGTGATGTGGTATAGAATATGAACTGAAAGTTAAATGAGAGTCGAAATGGGTAAAGAATTGTGAATAATGATTATGATGGCCTATATGGCACCTTGTGTAAAACAAACGAAACGCTTGAGAATTTGTTTATTGTGGAAAGAGTGAATTGTGGAAATATTGTAACATGGTTGTGATATTGATTTGAAATATAATTGAGAACATGAAACAATGTGCAAGTTGCTTATTTGAACTTGTTGAAATTGTGTGTAGTACATTATCTGCTGTTTGAAATTGTCGTGTTTTAAACTGTAAGGCGGGGTCGTGTTGCGCGCCGAAACGTGAGGAAATAAGGTGTGGGTTGGGGTGATAAGGGTGGCCGAGGTAATAAGGGTGGTCAAGGGCAATAAGGATGGAAAGCGATCGAAATCGCTATTGAAAATTGATACAAAAATCAATGATGTGAAATTGTGAAAGGAGACGGCAGGAGAGTTTGCAACCTGGGGGGCACTGATTGCCCCTATGTTTGACTACTTGCAATTTGTGTGGTTGATTGGTTGTTGTTCTATTTGTTTACCTCGAACGTGTTTGTGTTGAGGCTTATCTGAAATGAGTAAAAGGTGGAAAACATGGTTGGTTGGCTTGATTAGTTTTGATGTAATTTAATGGCTTGAGTTTACTTGGGACAAAGTTTGTCCATACATACCAGTACAATTCAAGTGTACTGACGTCCCTTTTGCCGGGGACGCTACATTCGTGTTATGATTGTAGGTGGATCAGTAGCAGGCACTTCAGCTCATCGGTAGTAGTATCCTTCTCCTTCCACTGCCCGTTTTGGTGAGCCCCTTTCTTCCTTGGGGCCTGTGTGGTTCATGCCACTTTTGTTTAGATTTCATTTTGGTTTTGTAAGGTATAGCCGGAGCCTTGTTATCGGCAAGTATTGTATTCCCCTTTTTTTGTATCCTAGAGGCTCTGTAGACATGTAAACTGTGGGACTCCAGTATTATGTATACATTATGTTATGTCGGGCGTTGTAAAAACTGCAAACTTGTTAATGAATCACTCCTATGATTTTATTTGTTTAATGTGAAATCATTCATGGTTAGTAAGATATTTGATTAATGAGAAACAATCAACACGGGGGTAACGCGTGGGAATGAAAGGCACCCAGGTCCGCTTGACTGGGGAAACCCGGTTAGGCGCCGGTCATGTTCCCCGATTTGGGGCGTGACAAACTTGGTATCAGAGCGTATGGTTTTTAAAGTGTCCTAGGATGTCTCGGAGCCGTGTCTAGTAGTGCCCTTCTTATAGGTATGTTGTCGACCACATCATATAAGTAGGGGGCTACACGGGCATTTAGGAATTTACCTATTTCTTTGTTAATCTATATCGTGCGGTAAAGTGCAATGTGGAAATATCCGTGTCTAATTCGCGCCTTGTTCCCAAATTTTCAGAATATGGCACCTAAGAAGAAGGCTAGACTCGGCCTTAGGGCCAATGCCGGCCCAAGTGCAGCTGTTAATCATGTACCCGATGCCGTGGGAGAGAATGACCCACCGGTCCCGAATTTGCCTGGCCCATCTGTTCAAAACCCAAGTGTCCCTATTCCAGCCGCGGCAGAGGATGCCACCATTCCTCCTGCCAGTGTTCCTGACTCAGATACAGTTCCTGCTTCGGGCTCTGGTATCTCTAATAAAGATCTTAGAGGAGCCTTTCATATGTTAACACAATTAGTGGCCGCCCAGGCCCAGAGATCCCATGATGCCCCTGCATCCTCCAGCGGACAGGGAGATTCCTTTGGCTCCAGAGTCCACCAGTTCTTGCGATTGGCCCCTCCAGAATTTTCAGGTACCGATCCAGAGGCTGACCCACAGGAATTCCTTGATGAGATATACAAGACACTCGGAGTGATGAAGGCTACAGATATAGAGGGGGTAGAGTTGGCCTCTTACAGGCTGAAGGAAGCGGCACGTTCATGGTGTCACACCTCCTTTTTCCGTACCCGCGCGGGCGCGAGTTAAAGAGAGTTTTTCCAATTAAAGGACAACCAAAACGGGATTCATTTATTAAGAGATTCGGAGTCGCCACTTGGGAGATTTATGGTGTCCCAAGTCACCGGTTTGAAACCCGAATTGAGGAAAGGTTTGACTCTATTTAACGGTCCGCGAACCAGAAATCCGGATAAGGAATTCTGTTAACCCGGGAGAAGGTATTAGGCATTCCCGAATTCCGTGGTTCTAGCACGGTCGCTTAACTGTCATATTCGGCTTATTTATCCGATTTTTACAGTTATATACTTAATGCAAATTAATATCCCTTTACCGCTTTTATTATTATTATTATTTACGAAAGAGAATGTTGCCTAAAAATATGTTTCGAATCACGTCACATGAAATGCACCCGGATCCTCGACACATTCTTATTCAACATTTTGGGATTTGGATTTGGGCCGCATGAAATGCACACCCGTATTTAAGAAGGTAAAATTATTAAAATACGCGCCTAGAGCGATTACTTATTTACATTTTTGAGAAGGCCGGGAAATTCGCTAAGAAACGGCACATCTCGAAATCTAAATATTTTACATATACATTTATGAGGGCCCCGCGATTTGTATAATTTTGTTAGGCGAGGCATACCTCTAATTCTAATTTAAAAGCAAACTACATTCCACTATATTTATTTAAGAGTTAATTCAAGATTATTTAAAACATGTTGCAAGCCACACTACATGAAATGCACTTGTGGTTCACGACACGCTTTGTTTAACCTTGTTCAAAATTGGAGTCGGGTCACATGAAATGCACCCCCGATTCCTTTAATCTAATTACGTCGTTCGGTTAAAGAATAATGAACCAATTTCCATAATGTGACAACATCGTGCTCAACTATAACCAATTCGAGTAAACATACGAGTAGCTAACTAAGTGAGCAAATTCAAGACTATGGTGAACAATTACATAAACAATGGAAGCATAACTAGTTGGCAAGCATATGAAGGATTAGTCATTTTCATTAGCTAACTTCGACATTGCATGTTCAACAAAATCATATATTTACAAAAATAGTCTGAACCATACGAAAGTAAATCAAATACGAAACGATCCAAAATATTAGCGAGAAGAACAATATCGGAAAAGAACAACACCTTTATTTCTCCATATTTTTCAACGTACACAACGAGAAAACGAACCTTTTATGACGATCTCAAACCTCGACCTCTCCGGACAGAACTCGAATCAAACGACGACCTCGACTGAAGTTGTAACTCGAATCAAAATGAAGAGATAACCGAACAATGGTCTCTCTTTTCTTCTTTCTGCCGTGTTTCTTCTTCTTTTTTCTTCTTTCGTTTTCTTTCTGTTTAGTGTTCTTTCTTTGTTTTGAATCCTCTCCTTCTTTTTCTCGTTTTTTTTCTTCTTCTTTCAATCCGTTTCTCTTCTGACTTTTCCGTTCTCGTCTTGCTTTCTTTCTATTGTATCTCTCTTTTCTTCCTTTCTTTTTTCTTTCTTCTCTTTCTTTTGCGTTTTTTTTTCTTTCTCTCTTTGTTTTTCGTTTCTTTTCTCTTTGTTTGTTTTTTATCTTTGTTTTTGTTCTCTTTTCAATTCTTCCCTCTGCCGTTCTTTCTTCTTCTTTAAGAAGAAGAAAATCACAACTCCCCTCACATGTAGTGTCATCCTTTAGGTGTAAAGTGTAGCTTCTTAGGTGTGTTCATGTGATTATGTATTGTGTGTGCATGTGAAATGTCAAGACCAAAATGGGGGCTCACATGGGTTATGGTTGTATTTTGTCCGTGTTCCCCATGTGCGGACTCGGACTATTACGGGCTAGGTCCGAAAATTATAAAACCGGGTAGTTTGAACCCGAATATTATTCTTCGCCCGGAACCGAGAATGGTGTTATTTAATTAATCCTAGGTAGTCAAAATAACTATAATACTCATAATTAAAATAAAACTATTTTTTTATATTTTTCAAGTTTAAAATAACTACAAAATATTAATGAAACTATTTTTTTTATTATTTTCGTTTTTATAAAAAGATAAAAATATAAAGTACTATTTTTATATTTTTCAAGTTTAAAATAACTACAAAATATTAATGAAACTATTTTTTATTATTTTCGTTTTTTATAAAAAGATAAAAAATATAAAGTACTATTTTTGTATTTTTCAAGTTTAAAATGACTACGAAACATTAATAAAACTATTTTTATTATTTTCGTTTTTATAAAAGGATAAAAAATATAAAGTACTATTTTTGTATTTTTCAAGTTTAAAATGACTACGAAACATTAATAAAACTATATTTTGTTATTTTTTATTTTAAGGTAAAAATAAAGTAAAAGAATCAAAATTAGCTAAAATAGCTATATTAGGCCTAAACTAAATATTTTACGCTGAAAAATATAAAAAATCTCGGGGAGGGTCAAAAATCACGCGTTTACAGTGCCCATTAGATGTTGCGGCTCTATTGGTCCGATAACATCCATGCCCAGACAACGAATGGCCACGGTGCTGACATTGTATGCAACTCATAGGGTGGAAAGTAAATCAAATCTCCATGTATTTGACATTGATGGCACTTCCACACATATCTAATGCAATCACGCTCATGTGTAGTTCGAAAGTGAGTGAGGAAGGGGTATACCGAGGTGGAGAGCCGGTCGAGGTGTCGTTCCGTCGAGGTTCTGTTCCATCGAAGTTCCGGTCCGTGGTCCTGCTATTACATCAAAAATCAAAACATGAGAAAGACTAACTAAGCCTATCAGCTACTAGGTAACAAGATTCCTATCTATAAGTCTTCTGAAGCTTGATCTTGAGTATTGGTTGGTGCTTCATGCGGACTCTAAATTTGAACCTTGATACTTGCTAGTTGCAGGTGCTGCTTTTCGAATCAAGACCAGGTATACAGTGCCTGTGACCTCGGCCATGTCTTGAGCATGCCACATCTTTCATCAACTTCTGCATTTTGGATTGGCATCATGCCTCTTTTTTTTTTTTATTGTGACTAAACTTCTGTTGATCCCCTCGGACTATTGACTCGCATTCTGGTTGCCTTCCTTCTGATTCATGCTGGGGATTTTCGTTACACTCTACCGCTTTCCTTAACCAACTTCAAAAATAAATCGTCGCTCCATTCTTCAGGCGGGCTCCCTGACTTCAACTACAACTTCAAAATAAATCGCCACTCCATTCTTCAGGCGGGCTCCCTGACTTTAACTACAACTTCAAAATAAATCGCCACTCCATTCTTCAGGCGGGCTCCCTGACTTCAACCTCTTTTGAAAATAAATCGCCATTCCTCTCTTCAGGTGGCTCCTGACTTCAACAACATCTTTTGACATAAATCGCCATTCCTCTCTTCAGGCGGGCTCTTGACTTCAACCTCTTTTGAAAATAAATCGCCATTCCTCTCTTCAGGCGGGCTCCTGACTTCAACAACATCCTTTGAAAATAAATGGCCACTCCATTCTTCAGGCGGGCTCCTGACTTCAACTACAACTTCAAAATTAAATCGCCACTCCATTCTTCAGGTGGGCTCCCTGACTTCAATTACAACTCATCCCATCTTGATCGCCTTCCTTTGCTTCCTGTGCCAATTTCTTCTTCCTGCATCGTCTCTTGAACCATCATTTCTCCTAAATTACCTTGTTTCGGAACTGCTTTTCTCCTGGGTCGTGTTGCTTTCCCTCCTGACTGCTGGGGATATCTTTAGAACTATTTACTTGCCTGCTGAGGACAATGACGCTGGGAAAATTTTCCTTCATTCCCTCATTTCCTTTGACTCATGCGCTTGAATTTGCGCTGGGATCTCTTGTTGTAACCCTCTGCTTTACGTTGGGTTACTGGTTTCAAGACCTGCAATGTAAAGACTGAAGACTTGCCTTTTGTTATACAAGTAGGCGCCTGCTTTTAGTAGCAACTTTTGAATTAAAAATGCATTCTGGCAATAATTTATGAAATATGCAAAGGACAATGTAAAATAAAACAAACGTAAAATATCCTATTCGAGGGCGGATAGTCCCGTCGTATTCTATTCGAGGGCGAATACTCCCATCGTATCCTATTCGAGGGCGAATACTCCCATCGTATCCTATTCGAGGGCGAATACTCCCATTGTATCCTATTCGAGGGCGAATACTCCCATTGTATCCTATTCGAGGGCGAATACTCCCATTGTATCCTATTCGAGGGCGAATACTCCCATTGTATCCTATTCGAGGGCGAATACTCCCATTATATCCTATTCGAGGGCGAATACTCCCATTGTATCCTATTCGAGGGCGAATACTCCCATTGTATCCTATTCGAGGGCGAATACTCCCATTGTATCCTATTCGAGGGCGAATACTCCCATTGTATCCTATTCGAGGGCGAATACTCCCATTGTATCATATTCGAGGGCGAATACTCCCATTGTATCAATGTATGAAAGTGAACAAACCTGAGACGTCCTGTTCGAAGGTGGACAAACCTGAAACATCCTATTTGAAGGTGGACAAACCTGAAACATCCTATTTGAAGGTGGACAAACCTGACATATCATCTTGAATTGCCTTCCTCGTTTCTCCGAGAAAATTTTCAACAACGGCAGAAAATTTTCTGCCCCAGTATTGGTGTTCTTCCTTGTGGCATGACTTTCTGCTATCAATAGCACTTTCTTTCCCTGTTTCAAATCAAAGAAAATTTGTTAGTTCAAAACATTGTGAGCGGTTGTGCCGCTCATGTGGGGTGGTTTTTCCTTTTCTCCTTTCCCTCGCTCGGGGTTCCCAAAACTTGTTGGGGAATGATTTCATTTGCTGGAGATGATATTCCTGTTGGGGATGTGTTTTTCCATTTATCCCTTCCCCGTTCTCAACTTGTTGGGGGTTATTTTGTTGAAGATGGGATTTCCTTTCTTCCTTTACCACTCTGTGTTGTCCGACCACCTCGGAACTTGTTGTAGATAACATTGTTGGTGGATTTTCATTTCCTCAAAATTTGGTGTTTCACTCTTCTTGAAGGCTGTTGAGGATGACACTGGTTCGAAGACCATTTCTCTTAAGACTTTCCTTCTTCCCCAAGTGGGGATTGACTTCCAGAAAATTTTCAAACTGAAAAGAAAATTTTCTGCCCCGGTTTAATAATCTTCTTTGCACCATACTTCTTTGCCGTCAATGGTATTTCCTTGCCTTGCATAATAATTGGAAAGTTGGTGGCAAGTTTTGAAGTCATTTCTCACTATGTTTTGACTAAACTGACTTTGATGGAGAATTTTGACAAAAGGAGAAAGATAAGAAGAAACAACAAATAGAAGACAAGGGAGGACTGACTCTCCAACCAGAAACAACTATAAAACTTATCAAACGCGGATACCAACTCTACTGGTCATGACATGCACATATGGCCTATCCTCCGTCGTTAATTTCCTTTCACGATTTTTGTCTCGTGATTTCCATCTGATTATCACCTTTATTCGACTTGTAGTGCCCGAAGGGTTTTCACTTTCAAGCCTCTCTCATTTTGATTTTCTCTCAGCTTTCGTCGCCTTATGGTGCCTGTGAAGGTTTTTACCGGTAAGACTCTCTCGTTTGTATTACTTTTAGCTGGGGATTGGGGTGTCACTGCCAAGACTCTCTCGTATTTCCTTTCTGCTGAGAATCAGAATCTTTTCTGCTGAGAATCAGCGTGTTATATTATGATAGGACTCTATCCCTCGCCTGACGCGGCATCTTTTGAAGACTTGATCGGAAGGTCTTTCTTTGGACCGTAATGTGGGATTTGGATAGGGCTAGATAGAAAGGGTATTGAAGGCTCAAAACAAAATCAATTTTGTGTTCAAAATTTACAACCTTCGGACCTAAATTTATTTACAATAAACACAATTTTTCTTTGCCCCGGTTTTTTACTTGGGGATTTTTATTTCTTTATTTACACTATGACCGAGCTGTGAAGCGCCTACGTATCCTCTTTAAGGAATCAGGTCAAACGTAGTTCCCAATTCCTTTTTCAAGTTTCTCTTTTTCATTCATTTTTTTTAATTGTTTTTTTTTTCTTTTCTTTATCCCTTTCTTCTTTTTGTTGTTCTCTTTCTTTTCTTTTTCTTTATCCCTTTCTTCTTTTGTCGTTCAAACTTGTGTTTCTAGTCTTTGCAACTAATTCCGAAGGAGGGGTATGAAAGAATTCAAATTAAGGTTCAAAGGGTTGACGATGGATAAAGTGTTTGGATAGCAGAACAAAATGCCTTCGTCATTCCAATCTTCAAAACATGCCAAGTTCAAACAACATATTCACGACATCTTCTGTTTGTGCCATGATTGATAACCGTATCGTCCATTCGCCTTTCATCTATCATATTAAAGTATTGCTGGATGACACTTTCATTTCAGTATCACGAGCGAACCCCGTCTTAGCATGGCCAATTTTCCTTTAAGGGTTTCTTCATGTTTTACCTGCCCCAGTCTCACATGATTCGGGTTCCAAATAATCTCAAATCATTTTTATTTCTTTTTAAGGTGACCTGATTATCTTTGAATTGCTTCATGATTTACCCTTAATATTAGGCCAAAATTATGTGCGATGCCATGTCATTAGAGTTGGCGTTCGAACAAATGCCAAACTTAAAGATAGAAAAACTAAACAAAAAAGACGAACCGGGTAATAAAAGACCAAAAGTTTTCACTAAACGGAGAAGTGGTTCAAATACAATCAAGTGAACCAGAATACAAAACTGAAACGAAACTTGAAACGACTAAGCAAACTGCAATGACCAAAAATGGAAAGATAAGAGGGTTTCACTTCAAAACAAGATCCGGGTCAAAACAACTCGGACAAAAGAAATGACAACAAAACAAACCACCGAAGACTCCTCGTGATTATCAAGCATGACTTCTTATATGTTGGGTCTAAGGATGAGCTGGCAATGGATTCTGATTAATGTTGGGTGCCTCTGGTGTCTGAACCTCGATCTTATTGGTGTCAATAAGATTTTGTACTGCATGTTTCAGTTTCCAACATTTCTCGGCATCATGTCCGAGAGCCCCTGAACAATACTCACAACTTATTGAGCGATCCACATTTGGGGGTAGGGGATTTGGCAATATTGTCTCAACAGGACTTAATAAACCTATCTGCTTCAATTTGTGGAACGGAGCAGTATAAGTTTCTCCCAACTCAGTGAAGGTTCTTTGTGTCTTTTCCTTTCTGAAGGCATGATTCCCTCGGAAACCTGGTCCTGGAGGGTGTGAGCACGTGATTTTTGCTCTACATGAGAATTACTCCCAAAATTTAAAATAAAATAATTTGGTGTTGTTTGCAATATTTTGTAGATTTTCTGTTATTTTTCTTATTGTTTGCATTTGTGTGCACATGACTATTTGTTTAAATAAATAAATAAATAAATAAATAAAAAAAATTAAATAATACAAAAATAGGTGTTGTAGGCGTGTAGGAACTAATTTTGAGTTCATAGGAATTAAGTAACCGTAAAATGGTTAAAACAGAAAATTACAAAATGTGCATTTTTCTTTTGTGTTCTTTGTCAATTAGTTGATTTCATTTTTTGAGTATTAAACTAACATGCATGTTTTTATCTCTCAAATTTTTTATTTTTAGAGATGGCTAGTAGAACAAAGGGCTAATTTTGTAAAGAATTTGGGCCCAAAACAAAGTTGTCTCGCCTAGTCCAATTAACCCATTCGATTTTGCCTCTAAGTGATCTAGACCGTCGGTTGTCATGATCCAACGGATCAGAATTAAAGCCCAAAAATTGCACACTTGATCCAAACAACCCAGACCCACCCCGCCTAACCCGTGACCCGGTCCATCTACTCATAGGGGAATGATCACGACCGTTAAATCTCACGATCCAACGGCTGGGATTAAAAGGTTAATTTTAATACCCAAGAGGCCTGTTACCCCATCTCAAACCCAGACCCTTTCTTCGTCTCTCTCAGAGGCGATGGAATACCACCGTCGAACCACCGCCCACCGCCTACCGGAAATCGCCTCACGGCGGTTCCAAGTGAAGACCCTTCGGGCACTACAAGTCAAATAAAGGGGATAATCAGATGGAAATCACGAGACAGAAATCGTGAAAGGAAATTAACGACGGAAGATAGGCCATATGTGCATGTCATGACCAGTAGAGTTGGTATCCGCGTCTGATAAGTTTTTATAGTTGTTTATGGTTAGAGAGTCAGTCCTCCCTTGTCTTGTATTTGTTGTTTCTTTTTATCTTTCTCCTTTTGTCAAATTCTCCATCAAAGTCAGTCTAGTCAAAACATAGTGAGAAATGACTTCAAAACTTGCCACCAACTTTCCAATTATTATCCAAAGCATGAAAATGCCATTGACGGCAGAGAAGTATGGTGCAAAGAGGTTTATTAAACTGGGGCAGAAAATTTTCTTTTCCATTTGAAAATTTTCTGGAAGTCAATACCCACTTGGGGAAGAAGGAAGATAGGACAAGCCTTAAGGGAAATGGTCTTCGAACCAGTGTCATCCTCAACAGTCTTCAGAAGAGCGAAACACCAATTTTGAGGAAATGAAAATCCACCAGCAGTGTTATCTTCAGCAAGTTCCGAGGTGGTCGGACAACACAGAGTGGTAAAGGAAGAAAGGAAATCTCATCTTCAACAAAATAACCTCCAGCAAGTTGAGAAACACAGAACGGGGAAGGGATAAATGGAAAAATCCATCCCCAGCAGGAATATCATCTCCAACAAATGAAATCATTCCCCAACAAGTTTTGGGAACCCCGAGCGAGGGAAAGGAGAAAAGGAAAAACCACCCCACAGGAGCGGCACAACCGCTCACAATGTTTTGAACTAACAAATTTTCTTTGATTTGAAACAGGGAAAGAAAATGCTATTGATAGCGGAAAGTCATGCCACAAGGAAGAACACCAATACTGGGGCAGAAAATTTTCTGCCATTGTTGAAAATTTTCTCGGAGAAACGAGAAGGTAATTCAAGATGACGTGTCAGGTTTGTCCACCTTCAAATAGGATGTTTCAGGTTTGTCCACCTTCGAACAGGACGTCTCAGGTTTGTTCACTTTCATACATTGATATAATGGGAGTATTCGCCCTCGAATAGAATACAATGGGAGTATTCGCCCTCGAATAGGATACAATGGGAGTATTCGCCCTCGAATAGGATGCAATGGGAGTATTCGCCCTCGAATAGGATACAATGGGAGTATTCGCCCTCGAATAGGATACAATGGGAGTATTCGCCCTCGAATAGAATACAATGGGAGTATTCGCCCTCGAATAGGATACAATGGGAGTATTCGCCCTCGAATAGAATACAATGGGAGTAATCGCCCTCGAATAGGATGCAATGGGAGTATTCGCCCTCGAATAGTATACAATGGGAGTATTCACCCTCGAATAGAATACGATGGGACTATCCGCCCTCGAATAGGATATTTTACATTTTATTTTACATTGTCCTATGCATATTTTGTAAATTATTGCCAACATGCATTTTAAATTCAAAGTTGCTACTAAAAGCAGGCGCCTACCTGTATAACAAAAGGCAAGTCTTCAGTCTTTTGCATTGCAGGTCTTGAAACCAGTAACCCGACATAAAGCAGAGGGTTACAACAAGAGATCCCAGCACAAATTCAAGCGCATGAGCCAAAGGAAATGAGGGGATGAAGGAAAATTTTCCCAGCATCATTATCCTCAGCAGGCAAGTAAACAATTCTAAAGATATCCCCAGCAGTCAGGAGGGAAAGCAACACGACCCAGGAGGAAAGCGGTTCCGAAACAAGGTGATTTAGGAGAAATGATGGCTCGAGAGTCGATGCAGCGATTTATTTTCAAAAGATGTTGTTGAAGTCAGGAGCCCGCCTGAAGAGAGGAATGGCGATTTATTTTCAAAAGATGTTGTTGAAGTCGGGAGCCCGCCTGAAGAGAGGAATGGCGTTTAATTTTCGGAGTTGATGATTGAAGTCAGGAGCCCGCCTGAAGAGAGGAATGGCGCTTAATTTTCAGAGTTGATGATTAAAGTCAGGAGCCCGCCTGAAGAGAGGAATGGCGATTTATTTTCAAAAGATGTTGAAGTCAGGAGCCCGCCTGAAGAGAGGAATGGCGATTTATTTTCAAAGATGTTGTTGAAGTCAGGAGCCCGCCTGAAGAGAGGAATGGCGATTTATTTTCAAAAGATGTTGTTGAAGTCAGGAGCCCGCCTGAAGAGAGGAATGGCGCTTAATTTTCAGAGTTGATGATTAAAGTCGGGAGCCCGCCTGAAGAGAGGAATGGCGATTTATTTTCAAAAGATGTTGAAGTCAGGAGCCCGCCTGAAGAGAGGAATGGCGATTTATTTTCAAAAGATGTTGTTGAAGTCAGGAGCCCGCTTGAAGAGAGGAATGGCGATTTATTTTCAAAAGATGTTGTTGAAGTCAGGAGCCCGCCTGAAGAGAGGAATGGCGATTTATTTTCAAAAGATGTTGTTGAAGTCAGGAGCCCGCCTGAAGAGAGGAATGGCGTTTAATTTTCGGAGTTGATGTTGTTGAAGTCAGGAGCCCGCCTGAAGAGAGGAATGGCGCTTAATTTTCAGAGTTGATGATTAAAGTCAGGAGCCCGCCTGAAGAGAGGAATGGCGATTTATTTTCAAAAGATGTTGAAGTCAGGAGCCCGCCTGAAGAGAGGAATGGCGATTTATTTTCAAAGATGTTGTTGAAGTCAGGAGCCCGCCTGAAGAGAGGAATGGCGATTTATTTTCAAAAGATGTTGTTGAAGTCAGGAGCCCGCCTGAAGAGAGGAATGGCGCTTAATTTTCAGAGTTGATGATTAAAGTTAGGAGCCCGCCTGAAGAGAGGAATGGCGATTTATTTTCAAAAGATGTTGAAGTCAGGAGCCCGCCTGAAGAGAGGAATGGCGATTTATTTTCAAAAGATGTTTCTGAAGTCAGGAGCCCGCCTGAAGAGAGGAATGGCGATTTATTTTCAAAAGATGTGATTGAAGTCGGGAGCCCGCCTGAAGAGAGGAATGGCGATTTATTTTCAAAAGATGTTGTTGAAGTCGGAGCCCGCCTGAAGAATGGAGTGGCGATTTATTTTCAAAGGATGTTGTTGAAGTCAGGAGCCCGCCTGAAGAATGGAGTGGCGATTTATTTTCAAAAGTTGATGTTGAAGTCAGGAGCCCGCCTGAAGAGAGGAATGGCGATTTATTTTCAAAGGATGTTGTTGAAGTCAGGAGCCCGCCTGAAGAGAGGAATGGCGATTTATTTTCAAAAGTTGATGTTGAAGTCAGGAGCCCGCCTGAAGAGAGGAATGGCGATTTATTTTCAAAAGATGTTGTTGAAGTCGGGAGCCCGCCTGAAGAGAGGAATGGCGATTTATTTTCAAAAGATGTTGAAGTCAGGAGCCCGCCTGAAGAAAGGAATGGCGTTTTATTTTCTAAGTTGATGTTGCGGAAAGTGACAGAGTGTAAAGGAAATCCCCAGCATGAATCCAAGTTCGTAATCGGAAGGAAGGCAACAAGGATCAGAAAGATAGATTTAGACTTCGAAGGAGAATAGTTCGAAGATCACAAGGAAGGGACCAATGGTCGGAGTTCGGCAATCAAGATAGGCCGAAATAACAATTGGCAGAAGAAACATCAGAAGGAACAATCAAGCCAACAAAAAGCAAGGTGGCAAAAGCAAGTTGAAGATAGATAGGATCATGCGATCCGTAGGCTAGCCTAGCTTCTTGTTTTATTTTAGCACGATGTAATGAGGAGATCGGTAAGCAGTGATAACAGCAACAACAGCAGTAACGGCAAGATCACAGCAGTCGCGGTAGTCCCAGCTACCAAAACTTCCCGAACTACATTGACCTGATTCCCTTTTAGCCTATGATATGTAGGAGATCTTTTGAAGCAAGGTTCGGTCAAAACTTTTCCAAAATGCTTCATACGGAGTGCTTGAATGGGCAAAAATCGCTTATATCCGCTCACTTATCTTTGCCCGAAAACTCTTCATGTTTCCGCGCAAAGAGGGGCAGCTGTGAGCACGTGATTTTTGCTCTACATGAGAATTACTCCCAAAATTTAAAATAAAATAATTTGGTGTTGTTTGCAATATTTTGTAGATTTTCTGTTATTTTTCTTATTGTTTGCATTTGTGTGCACATGACTATTTGTTTAAATAAATAAATAAATAAATAAATAAAAAAATTTAAATAATACAAAAATAGGTGTTGTAGGCGTGTAGGAACTAATTTTGAGTTCATAGGAATTAAGTAACCGTAAAATGGTTAAAACAGAAAATTACAAAATGTGCATTTTTCTTTTGTGTTCTTTGTCAATTAGTTGATTTCATTTTTTGAGTATTAAACTAACATGCATGTTTTTATCTCTCAAATTTTTTATTTTTAGAGATGGCTAGTAGAACAAAGGGCTAATTTTGTAAAGAATTTGGGCCCAAAACAAAGTTGTCTCGCCTAGTCCAATTAACCCATTCGATTTTGCCTCTAAGTGATCTAGACCGTCGGTTGTCATGATCCAACGGATCAGAATTAAAGCCCAAAAATTGCACACCTGATCCAAACAACCCAGATCCACCCCGCCTAACCCGTGACCCGGTCCATCTACTCATAGGGGAATGATCACGACCGTTAAATCTCACGATCCAACGGCTGGGATTAAAAGGTTAATTTTAATACCCAAGAGGCCTGTTACCCCATCTCAAACCCAGACCCTTTCTTCGTCTCTCTCAGAGGCGATGGAATACCACCGTCGAACCACCGCCCACCGCCTACCGGAAATCGCCTCACGGCGGTTCCGGTAGGCCAATCACTCCCATTTTTACACCACACACTCGTCTCAACCTCCCCATCCCAACCCCGTGCATGGCTTAGGTCGAATCCATCTGGAACTTCTCGAATCTTCATTTGAAGATTCGAGTCGAACTTCAACCAACTCTAATTGACCCCAAACTCAGGCCATACCCTTACCGGACCTCCCTCACACCATAACCCCCATTGATTTCCGTCGAATCTAACCAGAACCAGTAAAGCCCCAAATTTGGACCCTCAAGAACCCTAGAAAATCAAATGTTAAAATTCGTCCAATGAATCAAAGATTGGGGTCTAATGGGCCTTAATCGAAGTGTTTTTATTTAAGAACACTTCGACTAAGGTTCGTTCGACCTCAAAGCAAGCAAAGTCTGAGGCGAGCTCAGGTCCGTCGAGTATAAATCTTTGGAGCCTTTCCCGTTTGTGCGACTGTCATTGGTAATTAATGTCTAACTAATTGTTTAGTTTAGTTTGCTTAACCTGTTCTTTTTCTTCTATTCATCCTTCAAATTATTCTGGCCATCTTCAATGGACCTTTTATTTGGTCGATTCCTTCTGTTTTCAGTAGTTAAAATGAATCGTATATTCAGTTCGATTAAGGTCGTCAAGCATTTAATTCGTATTCGATTGGTTCCTTGATTCTGCTTGAAGCATATTGAATCAAACTGTAGGTCGCTCATTTGTTATCAATTGTGTATGTTGTCGTCGACTAATCAATGTGGTCGAGTAGTTTCGTAGGTCTTGTTTATTAGCATTGATTGAATAGCCGTTAGGAGTTAAATTGGTTGGTTGATTGATTGGTCATTATTAAATAGGAACTGAATTGGTTTGATTGTTTGAATTAAAAAGAAAATAGGACCGTGAATCGTACTCCTGGTAGTGTTCTGCAAAGCATTAAGCTGATGGGCCTGTTGTGAACTAAGTAAAGTAATAGCTTAATGAGGGCGGATGACTGTGTAAAACACTGGCAGTTGAGTAGGAATCACATGGGTACAATATCACTAAGGGAGGGCACGCCTGAATGTTAATGTCATGACTGCCAGTGCACTGATTGATTAAATAATGGTATAAGGCACTTGTTAGTGGGCTGGCAGAGCATGGTCTGGGCAGAGATAGTAATGGGTAGGGGTAATAGTTTAATTGGTGGCAGTCATTCAGAATGGGGAATTCAAAAAGCTATAAGTATAGGATGCAAAAGAGATAGAGGGGAGGGTTTTTTTTGATATCCAGAGAAACATTCATATATACACAGAGACAGTCATACCTGGAGAGAAAAACAGTAAGAGTAAAAGGGGAGACAGTCATACCTGGAGAGCAAAAACAGTAGGAGAGAACACTGAGAGACACAGAGGGAACATTAGAGAGCATTCTGAAAAGGGGATTAGAGGAGAGCAATCTGAAACATGGATATACACATAGGCTTAGACATTGATACCTAAAGAAACCTTAGGAGAATACAGTGATAGAGGGGGATATACACATGGTTTAGGACTGGATTTTTGGAGAGATAATTCCGAAACCTATAGCCATTCACACATACAGAAACTGTAGGGAAATAGACAGTGGGATGTTGATTTCTCCTGGATTTGCCATTGGATCTTTTGTTACTGTTCCATTGGACTGTGTCTTAAGTTTCGAGAGATCTCTTACATAGATTTTGGGGTCGTTTGCCCTGTTGTTTGGAGTTGTTTGTCACTGGTCGTTTGAAGTTGTGTATCATTAGTTTGCTGGAGTTGATTGTGTTGTTCTGCTTGCTGAGTTTCGGACTACTACTGATTGTGTGCTAAGTGTCTACTGGTTGGTTGTTGCTGTGACACTTGTTGCTGAGTCTGCTGTTGTTGCATACTACTACTGCTGACTTCTTCTTCTCCTTCTGTTTCTATTGTCCAGGTACTCTCTATATCCTTGTATACAATTGTAAAGAATCGATGAGAGTTTGACTTGGAAAATCAAATGAAGAAGCATATACGAAACAGTTGACTAAGTTCATTCGATGTTCTATTTTTGTATCCATTTGTGAAATGTTTAGCTAAATACTCGTCTATGATTGAAGATGTATGAAGTTTGATTAGGATTGAGTAAACCAGTTGTAATCATGACATGAAATAATTGAACATTTTTTCTATGAAGATTATGTGACTGTGATGATGATGTTCAATATTGTAGTATTAATACCTCATGTTGGTTTGGTTACTTTGATTGTTGAAGTCTCGTGTGCCAAAATATACGGAGTAATACAATCTCATGGATACTTTGCTGATAAATTCTAAAGGTAGCTTAATAGCTTAGCCATGTATATAAAGGAATCTGAAAGCTAGTACCATGTCTCACTACCATTTTTATAACAATCTGTCATGAACATAGATTATTAGATAATTGCAATTGGGGTTGGGCTATTAATTGGAACTTAATAAAATCACGCAAACGAGGACTTTAATGTGAATCATTCGCATATGTCAAATAGTTGCGGGTTCGACGTCAGAATTTGATAGCCAACTCTATAGTATAAATGACAAATTCCTTGGCCTCGTCTCATTAGAAATGGATCCATAAGTCCGTTGGTATAAACTTGACTGGGAGGTTTTAATGTATAGTTTTAAAATATCGTTTAACCAGGACCTTGGTTTATTGTTTGAGACCAGTCAAATAAAAAGGCATAATCATGTTAGGTCTGGCCTTTAATAAAAGAGCGAGATGAGCCTCGCCGCACTAAACACCTAATTGTGGGGTCCTCGAATAATTGTCATGGAAATTTAGACTTGGGAGGACCGTCAAGTGAATTTCACGGGCCTTTCCTAAAGTTAAATAGACGATAGACTCTTTAGGTACGATTTGAAATAAAATTACTTTCCTGAATACGGGTGTCCATTTATGTGACCCAAATCTTACTCTCGGCGAAACTGAAATACATTAAAGTCACAGGCGTACTGGTTGCGGTGTGACCCGAAATGTGTTTTCGTAACGTCGCAATTCTTCTAAAAAATAAGAGCGGAGCATTAAAAGCACATAGTTAAAATATATAAAAGAATCAGATAGAAACAAAAATTGCAATTGAGCGACCGTGCTAAAACCACGGAATCCGGGAGTGCCTAACACCTTCTCCCGGGTTAACAGAATTCCTTATCCAGGTTTCTAGTTTCGCAGACTATATTATAGAGTCATAAAATTTCCTCGGTTCAGGATTAAATCGGTGACTTGGGACACCATTATTTTTCCAAGTGGCGACTCTGAATAATTAAATAAATTAATCCCGTTTCGATTGTCCTTTAATTGGAAAAACTCCCTCGCGCCCTCGCGGGTGCGTAAAAAGGAGGTGTGACAGCTCTGGCGACTCTGCTGGGGATGTTCGACCAGAACTTCGGTTCAAGGTTTAAGAATTCGAGCTCAGTTAAATTGTTGTTTTTGTCTATATCTGATTTTATTATATGTTTGATTAATGTGCTATATGTTTACCGCTTTGATATTATCTGAACTGTACATATAAACTGTGCCGAAACCCTTCTTTTCTCACCCCCGGGGATGTGCTCACTGGTTGAGACTCCCTATCCTGTTAGTGTCATACCCCAAAATAAGAAAGAGGCTCGGAAAGTTTCTAAGCCGGCTGGCCTTTTGGTTCCGGAAAGGAGCTCCTTCCTCAACTCGAGTTGTCCGCTCGGGTACACAGTCTAGAACACATACCCGGGTTTTAAACTTAGAATAACGTGACTTCATGCCGGATCCCTAGTAGGAACGCTTATTTGCATCATGTTGCATTTGACTTAGGGGACTCAACATAGGGGTTGGGTCCGTCTAGGACAGGCAACCTGAAATAAAAAAAAAGGACCATCTTGTTGCATCCTGTTTGTTTCACGCAATTATTTGTTTCAGACTTGCATGCCGACCGATTTGTAAATATTGAGGAAAAATGAAGAAAAAAAAAGAGAAAAGAAAAGTAACAGTGCAGAGAGATAACTACTCATTTTTAGAAAACAAACCAATGCCCAAGTAGTGTCGAAACTCTACCGGATTTTGAGAATAAAAAAGGAAAAAAGAGAATTGTTATTTTTAAAATAGTTTGTTATTACTTAAAAGAAAAAAAAGAAAAAAAGTTTTATTTTAATAATTAAAAAAAAAAACAAGCTTTATTTTTCAATAAAAAAAAGTGATTTTATTCATAAAAAATAGTCATTTGTTTGTCAATAAAATGAAAATTATAATAGTTCGTTTATATGCCAATGAATTGAAAAATAATAGTTTGTTTTCAAAAATAATTCGTGTTGCTTGTTAATAATAATAAAATATATATATATATATATATATATATATATATATATATATAATGAATTAAAAAAAAACATAAAAGAAAAGGAAATGTCATTGTTTTCAAAAGTAGTTTTCTTTATCTGACCGAACAACGCAGGTTTGATTCTCACCACTAGGTGAGATACGTAGGCAACCCTCATCGGGTTCAACCACCCCTTTAAAATCAAAAAAAATGTGTGTTTAATTTTGTCAATAAAATCAAAGTGATGCCGTTTTTGCAAATAGCCGAATGTTCCGAAAGGACGCCGGAAGGCTGTTTTTGCAAAAATAGCCACTTTTAATTTTTATAAATAATTTTTGGGCACAACCTTGAAATATTCCCTCGCGGAAATGTCGAAAGGCTGTATCCACAAAATTAAGTTTGAGTCATCGCTCACTTTACAAAAATAACCACTTTATCAAATAAGCCATTACATGGCCAAAATTTTGCTGAAATAGTCACATTTTTGCATTTTAACTTCCTCAATCTTGTGTTGGCCTGTGTCGGTGCTGAACGACGCCCCATAGGCCCCACGATAAAAATTTTGAATTTGCATCTTCTTGAATAAAATTTTGCAAAAAGAGCCACTTTGTCTAAATAAGCCATTATATGGCCAATTTATAAAAATAGTCTTGTGTTGGTTTATGGTGATGCCGAACGATGCCCCATGAGCCACAGGATTAAAAAAAAAATTTCAAGTTTATTTTTCTTAAACAACATTTTGCAACAATAGTCATTTTGTCAAATAAGCCATTATGTGGCCAATTGTGTAGAAATAGTCATAGTTGACACCAAAAATATACTTATTCATGTAGAAATCTCCTACACAAGTTTGTAGTTGGAATCGACTTCTATAATTTTCTTTAAAAGAAAAAGAAAAAAAAATCAAAAAAAAATCAAATAAACATCTCTTTATTTCTTGCATTAATTTGCAAGAACTACGCTCGGTCCGATTCATGCGGGGTCATGATACGTAGGCAATCCACATAGGATTCGACCATATCCAAAAAAAAAAAAAAAAAAAAAAAAAAAAAAAAAAAAAAAAAGAATGGTCAATAAGCGGGATACCTTAATGCTGACATGCTGGCTTTCGTTTTGTTGATTCCAGTTTCAGAAAGGTGGTTGGTTGTGGTCCAAAATAACTCTTCCCTATAATACAAGGTCAGAGGACAATGGCAGATAATCTCAAGACTGAGTGGATTGATACCGATACCCGACAACAGCTGGTTGAACGGAACCACGAGTTAGTGGAAGAAGTCAAAATATTGAGACAACATGTGGCCGACATGTATCGGGCATGGATGGATGGAAAAGCACCACCCCCACCACCACCTAGCTTCCTAGACTCTGTCCTTACCCGTACACCGAACCCGATGCCGGAGGATGATCCCCCACACTCTCCATATATACCCACCTATCACAATTTTTTCAGCCGCTCAATTAGCTCAACTACTCGTCCCCCGACTATGTTTTCACAATGCTACTCCCGTCCCCAACACCACTACTCTTCCCGGGACAACCAAAATCGTACTTCACCTTCCAGGTACCCAGCTCCACAAAAAGCCTACCAACCCCCACGAACATACCGGAAACCCCCCGGGTCAGGTTTCAAGCCAAATAAGGCGTTTAGGGAGGAGAGGTTGCTGAAGCGAGAAAAGGCGCTTACCCCTATCGGAGAATCCTATGCAAGTCTGTTTGAAAGGTTAAAGCATGTCGGCCTGATTACACCGCTCCCCGAATATACTCCCGACCCACGTGCAAGAAGCTTCGATCCTACTGCACGATGTGCATACCATTCCAATGTCAGAGGGCACGATATTGAGAGTTGTCGTACCTTGAAAAAGGAAATAGAAAAAATGATTCAAAAAGGGTGGTTGATTGTGATCAATGACGATGACAAGGAGCACACGAATCCTCTGGGTGGTGTATTGACTGAAGCTAAAAATGTTGAAGCAGATGGCAGCCTCGGCAATATTGATGCAGAACTTAGTGGCTAAAATGTTGTGCTTGGTAATTGGGAAGACACTCCATCTTTTGGTCAGCTAGATGGAGCTTTGGTGGTTCGTTTTGTTGTCATTACTCTTGTCCGAGTTGTTTCCAGAGTTGTGACCTAGATTTTGTCTTGTAGTGAAGCCCTCTTTCTTTCCATTTTTGGTCATTTCAGTTTGCCTAGTCTTATCAAGTCTCGTTTCAGGTTGTATTTTTGGTTTTGCTTGTTTGTATTTGAACCTTTTCTCCGTAATGGAATTTTCGGTCTTTTATTACCCAGTCGTCTTTTGTTTAGTTCTTCTGTATTTAGATTTGTCATCTGTTCGAACGCCGATTCTAGTGACATGACATGCAAGCATAATTTTGGCCTAATACTAAGGGTTAATCATGAAGCAATTTGAAGATAATCAGGTCATTTAAAGGAAATAAAAATGATTTGAGATTATTTGGAGCCCGAATCATGTGAGACTGGGGCAGGTAAAACGTGAAGAAACCCTTAAAGGAAAATGGGCTATGCTAAGACGGGGTTCGCTCGTGATACTGAAATGAAAGTGTCATCCAGCAATACTTTAAAATGACAGATAAAAGGCGAATGGACGATATGGTTATCAATCAGGGCACAAACAGAAGATGTCGTGAATATGTTGTTTGAACTTGGCATGTTTTGAAAACTGAAAATGACGAAGACATTTTGTTCTGCTATCCAAACACTTTATCCATCGTCAACCTTTGAGCTTTATTTCAAAATCTTTCATACCCCTCCTTCGGAGTTAGTTGCAAAGACTTGAAACACAGGTTTGAAAGACAAGAGAAAAAAAGGGAAGAAAAGAAAACAACAAACGGTAATAAAGAAAAGAAAAGAAAAAGAAAAATGTGTGAAAAAAGAAATTTGAAAAAGAGGAATTGGGAACTACGTTTGACCTGATTCCTTAAAGAGGATACGTAGGCGCTTCACGGCTCGGTCATAGTGTAAATAAAGTAATAAAAATTCCCCAAGTAAAAAACTGGGGCAAAGGAAATTGTGTTGATTATAAATAAATTTAGGTCCGAAGGTTGTAAATATTGAACCCAAATTTGACTCTGTTTTCAGCCTTCGATACCCTTTCTTTCTAGCCCTATCCAAATCCCACATTACGGTCCAGAAGACCTTCTGATCAGTCTTCAAAAGATGCCACGTCAGGCGAGTGAGAGAGTCCTATCAGAATATAACACTCTGATTCTCAGCAGAAAAGACTCTGATTCCCAGCAGAAAGGAAATACGAGAGAATCTTGGAAGTGACACCCCAATCCCCAGCTAAAAGTGATACAAATGAGAGAGTCTTACCGGTGAAAATCTTCACAGGCACCATAAGGCGACCAAAGCTGAGAGAAAATCAAAATGAGAGAGGCTTGAAAGTGAAGACCCTTCGGGCACTACAAGTCAAATAAAGGGGATAATCAGATGGAAATCACGAGACAGAAATCGTGAAAGGAAATTAACGACGGAAGATAGGCCATATGTGCATGTCATGACCAGTAGAGTTGGTATCCGCGTCTGATAAGTTTTTATAGTTGTTTATGGTTAGAGAGTCAGTCCTCCCTTGTCTTGTATTTGTTGTTTCTTTTTATCTTTCTCCTTTTGTCAAATTCTCCATCAAAGTCAGTCTAGTCAAAACATAGTGAGAAATGACTTCAAAACTTGCCACCAACTTTCCAATTATTATCCAAAGCATGAAAATGCCATTGACGGCAGAGAAGTATGGTGCAAAGAGGTTTATTAAACTGAGGCAGAAAATTTTCTTTTCCATTTGAAAATTTTCTGGAAGTCAATACCCACTTGGGGAAGAAGGAAGATAGGACAAGCCTTAAGGGAAATGGTCTTCGAACCAGTGTCATCCTCAACAACCTTCAAGAAGAGTGAAACACCAATTTTGAGGAAATGAAAATCCACCGGCGGTGTTATCTTCAGCAAGTTCCGAGGTGGTCGGACAACACAGAGTGGTAAAGGAAGAAAGGAAATCTCATCCTCAACAAAGTAACCCCCAGCAAGTTGAGAAACACAGAACGGGGAAGGGATAAATGGAAAAACCCATCCCTAACAGGAATATCATCTCCAGCAAATGAAATCATTCCCCAACAAGTTTTGGGAACCCCGAGCGATGGAAAGGAGAAAAGGAAAAAATCACCACATGAGCGGCACAACCGCTCACAATGTTTTGAACTAACAAATTTTCTTTGATTTGAAACAGGGAAAGAAAATGCTATTGATAGCAGAAAGTCATGCCACAAGGAAGAACACCAATATTGGGGCAGAAAATTTTCTGCCGTTGTTGAAAATTTTCTCGGAGAAACGAGGAAGGCAATTCAAGATGACGTGTCAGGTTTGTCCACCTTCAAATAGGATGTTTCAGGTTTGTCCACCTTCGAACAGGACGTCTCAGGTTTGTTCACTTTCATACATTGATATAATGGGAGTATTCGCCCTCGAATAGAATACAATGGGAGTATTCGCCCTCGAATAGGATACAATGGGAGTATTCGCCCTCGAATAGGATGCAATGGGAGTATTCGCCCTCGAATAGGATACAATGGGAGTATTCGCCCTCGAATAGGATACAATGGGAGTATTCGCCCTCGAATAGAATACAATGGGAGTATTCGCCCTCGAATAGGATACAATGGGAGTATTCGCCCTCGAATAGAATACAATGGGAGTAATCGCCCTCGAATAGGATGCAATGGGAGTATTCGCCCTCGAATAGTATACAATGGGAGTATTCACCCTCGAATAGAATACGATGGGACTATCCGCCCTCGAATAGGATATTTTACATTTTATTTTACATTGTCCTATGCATATTTTGTAAATTATTGCCAACATGCATTTTAAATTCAAAGTTGCTACTAAAAGCAGGCGCCTACCTGTATATCAAAAGGCAAGTCTTCGGTCTTTTACATTGCAGGTCTTGAAACCAGTAACCCGACATAAAGCAGAGGGTTACAACAAGAGATCCCAGCACAAATTCAAGCGCATGAGCCAAAGGAAATGAGGGGATGAAGGAAAATTTTCCCAGCATCATTATCCTCAGCAGGCAAGTAAACAGTTCTAAAGATATCCCCAGCAGTCAGGAGGGAAAGCAACACGACCCAGGAGGAAAGCGGTTCCGAAACAAGGTGATTTAGGAGAAATGATGGCTCAAGAGTCGATGCAGCAAGAATAAAATGGTACAAGAAGAGAGGAATGGCGTTTGATTTTCAGAGTTGTTGTTGAAGCCTGAAGAGAGGAATGGCGATTTATTTTCAAAAGATGTTGTTGAAGTCAGGAGCCCGCCTGAAGAATGGAGTGGCGATTTATTTTCAAAGGATGTTGTTGAAGTCGGGAGCCCGCCTGAAAAATAGTTCTAAAGATATCCCCAGCAGTCAGGAGGGAAAGCAACACGACCCAGGAGGAAAGCAGTTCCGAAACAAGGTGATTTAGGAGAAATGATGGCTCAAGAGTCGATGCAGCAAGAATAAAATGGTACAAGAAGAGAGGAATGGCGTTTAATTTTCAGAATTGATGATTGAAGTCGGGAGCCCGCCTGAAGAGAGGAATGGCGCTTAATTTTCAGAGTTGATGATTAAAGTCAGGAGCCCGCCTGAAGAGAGGAATGGCGATTTATTTTCAAAAGATGATGATTGAAGTCAGGAGCCCGCCTGAAGAGAGGAATGGCGTTTTATTTTCTAAGTTGATGTTGAAGTCAGGAGCCCGCCTGAAGAGAGGAATGGCGACTTATTTTCAAAAGATGGTGTTGAAGTCAAGAGCCCGCTTGAAGAGAGGAATGGCGATTTATTTTCAAAAGATGTTGTTGAAGTCGGAGCCCGCCCGAAGAGAGGAATGGCGTTTAATTTTCGGAGTTGATGTTGTTGAAGTCGGAGCCCGCTTGAAGAGAGGAATGGCGCTTAATTTTCAGAGTTGATGATTAAAGTCGGAGCCCGCCCGAAGAGAGGAATGGCGATTTATTTTCAAAAGATGTTGAAGTCGGGAGCCCGCCTGAAGAGAGGAATGGCGATTTATTTTCAAAGATGTTGTTGAAGTCGGGAGCCCGCTTGAAGAGAGGAATGGCGATTTATTTTCAAAAGATGTTGTTGAAGTCGGGAGCCCGCCTTGAAGAGAGGAATGGCGCTTAATTTTCAGAGTTGATGATTAAAGTTAGGAGCCCGCTGAAGAGAGGAATGGCGATTTATTTTCAAAAGATGTTGAAGTCGGGAGCCCGCCCGAAGAGAGGAATGGCGATTTATTTTCAAAAGTTGTGTTGAAGTCAAGAGCCCGCTTGAAGAGAGGAATGGCGATTTATTTTCAAAAGATGTGATTGAAGTCAGGAGCCCGCCTGAAGAGAGGAATGGCGATTTATTTTCAAAAGATGTTGTTGAAGTCGGGAGCCCGCCTGAAGAGAGGAATGGCGATTTATTTTCAAAAGTTGATGTTGAAGTCAGGAACCCGCCTGAAGAGAGGAATGGCGATTTATTTTCAAAAGATGTTGTTAAAGTCGGGAGCCCGCCTGAAGAGAGGAATGGCGATTTATTTTCAAAAGATGTTGAAGTCAGGAGCCCGCCTGAAGAGAGGAATGGCGATTTATTTTCAAAAGATGTTGTTGAAGTCAGGAGCCCGCCTGAAGAGAGGAATGGCGATTTATTTTCAAAAGATGTTGTTGAAGTCAGGAGCCCGCCTGAAGAGAGGAATGGCGATTTATTTTCAAAAGATGTTGAAGTCAGGAGCCCGCCTGAAGAATGGAGTGGCAATTTACTTTCAAAGTTGTGTGGGGAAAGCAGTAGAGTATAACAGAGATCCCCAGCATGAATCCAAGTTTGTAAGCAGAAGGAAGGCAACAAGGATCAGAAAGATAGATTTAGACTTCGAAGGAGAATAGTTCGAAGATCACAAGGAAGGGACCAACGGTCGGAGTTCGGCAATCAAGATAGGCCGAAATAACAATTGGCAGAAGAAACATCAGAAGGAACAATCAAGCCAACAAAAAGCAAGGTGGCAAAAGCAAGTTGAAGATAGATAGGATCATGCGATCCGTAGGCTAGCCTAGCTTCTTGTTTTATTTTAGCACGATGTAATGAGGAGATCGGTAAGCAGTGATAACAGCAACAACAGCAGTAACGGCAAGATCACAGCAGTCGCGGTAGTCCCAGCTACCAAAACTTCCCGAACTACATTGACCTGATTCCCTTTTAGCCTATGATATGTAGGAGATCTTTTGAAGCAAGGTTCGGTCAAAACTTTTCCAAAATGCTTCATACGGAGTGCTTGAATGGGCAAAAATCGCTTATATCCGCTCACTTATCTTTGCCCGAAAACTCTTCATGTTTCCGCGCAAAGAGACTCATTGTGAGCACGTGATTTTTGCTCTACATGAGAATTACTCCCAAAATTTAAAATAAAATAATTTGGTGTTGTTTGCAATATTTTGTAGATTTTCTGTTATTTTTCTTATTGTTTGCATTTGTGTGCACATGACTATTTGTTTAAATAAATAAATAAATAAATAAATAAAAAAATTTAAATAATACAAAAATAGGTGTTGTAGGCGTGTAGGAACTAATTTTGAGTTCATAGGAATTAAGTAACCGTAAAATGGTTAAAACAGAAAATTACAAAATGTGCATTTTTCTTTTGTGTTCTTTGTCAATTAGTTGATTTCATTTTTTGAGTATTAAACTAACATGCATGTTTTTATCTCTCAAATTTTTTATTTTTAGAGATGGCTAGTAGAACAAAGGGCTAATTTTGTAAAGAATTTGGGCCCAAAACAAAGTTGTCTCGCCTAGTCCAATTAACCCATTCGATTTTGCCTCTAAGTGATCTAGACCGTCGGTTGTCATGATCCAACGGATCAGAATTAAAGCCCAAAAATTGCACACCTGATCCAAACAACCCAGATCCACCCCGCCTAACCCGTGACCCGGTCCATCTACTCATAGGGGAATGATCACGACCGTTAAATCTCACGATCCAACGGCTGGGATTAAAAGGTTAATTTTAATACCCAAGAGGCCTGTTACCCCATCTCAAACCCAGACCCTTTCTTCGTCTCTCTCAGAGGCGATGGAATACCACCGTCGAACCACCGCCCACCGCCTACCGGAAATCGCCTCACGGCGGTTCCGGTAGGCCAATCACTCCCATTTTTACACCACACACTCGTCTCAACCTCCCCATCCCAACCCCGTGCATGGCTTAGGTCGAATCCATCTGGAACTTCTCGAATCTTCATTTGAAGATTCGAGTCGAACTTCAACCAACTCTAATTGACCCCAAACTCAGGCCATACCCTTACCAGACCTCCCTCACACCATAACCCCCATTGATTTCCGTCGAATCTGACCAGAACCAGTAAAGCCCCAAATTTGGACCCTCAAGAACCCTAGAAAATCAAATGTTAAAATTCGTCCAATGAATCAAAGATTTGGGGTCTAATGGGCCTTAATCGAAGTGTTTTTATTTAAGAACACTTCGACTAAGGTTCGTTCGACCTCAAAGCAAGCAAAGTCTGAGGCGAGCTCGGGTCCGTCGAGTATAAAGCTTTGGAGCCTTTCCCGTTTGTGCGGCTGTCATTGGTAATTAATGTCTAACTAATTGTTTAGTTTAGTTTGCTTAACCTGTTCTTTTTCTTCTATTCATCCTTCAAATTATTCTGGCCATCTTCAATGGACCTTTTATTTGGTCGATTCCTTCTGTTTTCAGTAGTTAAAATGAATCGTATATTCAGTTCGATTAAGGTCGTCAAGCATTTAATTCGTATTCGATTGGTTCCTTGATTCTGCTTGAAGCATATTGAATCAAACTGTAGGTCGCTCATTTGTTATCAATTGTGTATGTTGTCGTCGACTAATCAATGTGGTCGAGTAGTTTCGTAGGTCTTGTTTATTAGCATTGATTGAATAGCCGTTAGGAGTTAAATTGGTTGGTTGATTGATTGGTCATTATTAAATAGGAACTGAATTGGTTTGATTGTTTGAATTAAAAAGAAAATAGGACTGTGAATCGTACTCCTGGTAGTGTTCTGCAAAGCATTAAGCTGATGGGCCTGTTGTGAACTAAGTAAAGTAATAGCTTAATGAGGGCGGATGACTGTGTAAAACACTGGCAGTTGAGTAGGAATCACATGGGTACAATATCACTAAGGGAGGGCACGCCTGAATGTTAATGTCATGACTGCCAGTGCACTGATTGATTAAATAATGGTATAAGGCACTTGTTAGTGGGTTGGCAGAGCATGGTCTGGGCAGAGATAGTAATGGGTAGGGGTAATAGTTTAATTGGTGGCAGTCATTCAGAATGGGGAATTCAAAAAGCTATAAGTATAGGATGCAAAAGAGATAGAGGGGAGGGTTTTTTTTGATATCCAGAGAAACATTCATATATACACAGAGACAGTCATACCTGGAGAGAAAAACAGTAAGAGTAAAAGGGGAGACAGTCATACCTGGAGAGCAAAAACAGTAGGAGAGAACACTGAGAGACACAGAGGGAACATTAGAGAGCATTCTGAAAAGGGGATTAGAGGAGAGCAATCTGAAACATGGATATACACATAGGCTTAGACATTGATACCTAAAGAAACCTTAGGAGAATACAGTGATAGAGGGGGATATACACATGGTTTAGGACTGGATTTTTGGAGAGATAATTCCGAAACCTATAGCCATTCACACATACAGAAACTGTAGGGAAATAGACAGTGGGATGTTGATTTCTCCTGGATTTGCCATTGGATCTTTTGTTACTGTTCCATTGGACTGTGTCTTAAGTTTCGAGAGATCTCTTACATAGATTTTGGGGTCGTTTGCCCTGTTGTTTGGAGTTGTTTGTCACTGGTCGTTTGAAGTTGTGTATCATTAGTTTGCTGGAGTTGATTGTGTTGTTCTGCTTGCTGAGTTTCGGACTACTACTGATTGTGTGCTAAGTGTCTACTGGTTGGTTGTTGCTGTGACACTTGTTGCTGAGTCTGCTGTTGTTGCATACTACTACTGCTGACTTCTTCTTCTCCTTCTGTTTCTATTGTCCAGGTACTCTCTATATCCTTGTATACAATTGTAAAGAATCGATGAGAGTTTGACTTGGAAAATCAAATGAAGAAGCATATACGAAACAGTTGACTAAGTTCATTCGATGTTCTATTTTTGTATCCATTTGTGAAATGTTTAGCTAAATACTCGTCTATGATTGAAGATGTATGAAGTTTGATTAGGATTGAGTAAACCAGTTGTAATCATGGCATGAAATAATTGAACATTTTTTCTATGAAGATTATGTGACTGTGATGATGATGTTCAATATTGTAGTATTAATACCTCATGTTGGTTTGGTTACTTTGATTGTTGAAGTCTCGTGTGCCAAAATATACGGAGTAATACAATCTCATGGATACTTTGCTGATAAATTCTAAAGGTAGCTTAATAGCTTAGCCATGTATATAAAGGAATCTGAAAGCTAGTACCATGTCTCACTACCATTTTTATAACAATCTGTCATGAACATAGATTATTAGATAATTGCAATTGGGGTTGGGCTATTAATTGGAACTTAATAAAATCACGCAAACGAGGACTTTAATGTGAATCATTCGCATATGTCAAATAGTTGCGGGTTCGACGTCGGAATTTGATAGCCAACTCTATAGTATAAATGACAAATTCCTTGGCCTCGTCTCATTAGAAATGGATCCATAAGTCCGTTGGTATAAACTTGACTGGGAGGTTTTAATGTATAGTTTTAAAATATCGTTTAACCAGGACCTTGGTTTATTGTTTGAGACCAGTCAAATAAAAAGGCATAATCATGTTAGGTCTGGCCTTTAATAAAAGAGCGAGATGAGCCTCGCCGCACTAAACACCTAATTGTGGGGTCCTCGAATAATTGTCATGGAAATTTAGACTTGGGAGGACCGTCTAGTGAATTTCACGGGCCTTTCCTAAAGTTAAATAGACGATAGACTCTTTAGGTACGATTTGAAATAAAATTACTTTCCTGAATACGGGTGTGCATTTATGTGACCCAAATCTTACTCTCGGCGAAACTGAAATACATTAAAGTCACAGGCGTACTGGTTGCGGTGTGACCCGAAATGTGTTTTCGTAACGTCGCAATTCTTCTAAAAAATAAGAGCGGAGCATTAAAAGCACATAGTTAAAATATATAAAAGAATCGGATAGAAACAAAAATTGCAATTGAGCGACCGTGCTAAAACCACGGAATCCGGGAGTGCCTAACACCTTCTCCCGGGTTAACAGAATTCCTTATCCAGGTTTCTAGTTTCGCAGACTATATTATAGAGTCATAAAATTTCCTCGGTTCGGGATTAAATCGGTGACTTGGGACACCATTATTTTTCCAAGTGGCGACTCTGAATAATTAAATAAATTAATCCCGTTTCGATTGTCCTTTAATTGGAAAAACTCCCTCGCGCCCTCGCGGGTGCGTAAAAAGGAGGTGTGACAGCTCTGGCGACTCTGCTGGGGATTATGCTAACCCAGAACTTCGGTTCAGGGTTTAAGAATTCGAGCTCAGTTAAATTGTTGTTTTTGTCTATATCTGATTTTATTATATGTTTGATTAATGTGCTATATGTTTACCGCTTTGATATTATCTGAACTGTACATATAAATTGTGCCGAAACCCTTCTTTTCTCACCCCCGGGGATGTGCTCACTGGTTGAGACTCCCTATTATGTTAGTGTCATACCCCAAAATAAGAAAGAGGCTCGGAAAGTTTCTAAGCCGGCTGGCCTTTTGGTTCCCGGAAAGGAGCTCCTTCCTCAACTCGAGTTGTCCGCTCGGGTACACAGTCTAGAACACATACCCAGGTTTTAAACTTAGAATAACGTGACTTCATGCCGGATCCCTAGTAGGAACGCTTATTTGCATCATGTTGCATTTGACTTAGGGGACTCAACATAGGGGTTGGGTCCGTCTAGGACAGGCAACCTGAAATAAAAAAAAAGGACCATCTTGTTGCATCCTGTTTGTTTCACGCAATTATTTGTTTCAGACTTGCATGCCGACCGATTTGTAAATATTGAGGAAAAATGAAGAAAAAAAAAGAGAAAAGAAAAGTAACAGTGCAGAGAGATAACTACTCATTTTTAGAAAACAAACCAATGCCCAAGTAGTGTCGAAACTCTACCGGATTTTGAGAATAAAAAAGGAAAAAAGAGAATTGTTATTTTTAAAATAGTTTGTTATTACTTAAAAGAAAAAAAAGAAAAAAAGTTTTATTTTAATAATTAAAAAAAAAAACAAGCTTTATTTTTCAATAAAAAAAAGTGATTTTATTCATAAAAAATAGTCATTTGTTTGTCAATAAAATGAAAATTATAATAGTTCGTTTATATGCCAATGAATTGAAAAATAATAGTTTGTTTTCAAAAATAATTCGTGTTGCTTGTTAATAATAATAAAATATATATATATATATATATATATATTGACGAAATGCTATCGAAAAGTTGAAAATTTGAAAAATAGGAAGAGCAATTTTGTTGAAATAATTGGTCATAAAATAATCTGACCGAACTACGCAAGTTTGATTCTCACCACTAGGTGAGATACGTAGGCAACCCTCATCGGGTTCAACCACCCCTTTAAAATCAAAAAAAATGTGTGTTTAATTTTGTCAATAAAATCAAAGTGATGCCGTTTTTGCAAATAGCCGAATGTTCCGAAAGGACGCCGGAAGGCTGTTTTTGCAAAAATAGCCACTTTTAATTTTTATAAATAATTTTTGGGCACAACCTTGAAATATTCCCTCGCGGAAATGTCGAAAGGCTGTATCCACAAAATTAAGTTTGAGTCATCGCTCACTTTACAAAAATAACCACTTTATCAAATAAGCCATTACATGGCCAAAATTTTGCTGAAATAGTCACATTTTTGCATTTTAACTTCCTCAATCTTGTGTTGGCCTGTGTCGGTGCTGAACGACGCCCCATAGGCCCCACGATAAAAATTTTGAATTTGCATCTTCTTGAATAAAATTTTGCAAAAAGAGCCACTTTGTCTAAATAAGCCATTATATGGCCAATTTATAAAAATAGTCTTGTGTTGGTTTATGGTGATGCCGAACGATGCCCCATGAGCCACAGGATTAAAAAAAAAATTTCAAGTTTATTTTTCTTAAACAACATTTTGCAACAATAGTCATTTTGTCAAATAAGCCATTATGTGGCCAATTGTGTAGAAATAGTCATAGTTGACACCAAAAATATCCTTATTCATGTAGAAATCTCCTACACAAGTTTGTAGTTGGAATCGACTTCTATAATTTTCTTTAAAAGAAAAAGAAAAAAAAATCAAAAAAAAATCAAATAAACATCTCTTTATTTCTTGCATTAATTTGCAAGAACTACGCTCGGTCTGATTCATGCGGGGTCATGATACGTAGGCAATCCACATAGGATTCGACCATTTCCATAACAAAAAAAAAAATAAAAATAAAAAAAAAAAAAAAAAAAGAATGGTCAATAAGCGGGATACCTTAATGCTGACATGCTGGCTTTCGTTTTGTTGATTCCAGTTTCAGAAAGGTGGTTGGTTGTGGTCCAAAATAACTCTTCCCTATAATACAAGGTCAGAGGACAATGGCAGATAATCTCAAGACTGAGTGGATTGATACCGATACCCGGCAACAGCTGGTTGAACGGAACCACGAGTTAGTGGAAGAAGTCAAAATATTGAGACAACATGTGGCCGACATGTATCGGGCATGGATGGATGGAAAAGCACCACCCCCACCACCACCTAGCTTCCTAGACTCTGTCCTTACCCGTACACCGAACCCGATGCCGGAGGATCCCCCACACCCTCCATATATACCCGCCTATCACAATTTTTCCAGCCACTCGAGTAGCTCAATTACTCGTCCCCCAACTATGTTTTCACAATGCTACTCCCGTCCCCAACACCACTACTCTCCCCGGGACAACCAAAATTGCATTTCACCTGCCAGGTACTCAGCTCCACAAAAGGCCTACCAACCCCCACGAACATACCGGAAACCCCCTGGGTCAGGTTTCAGGCCAAATAAGGCGTTTAGGGAGGAGATGTTGCTGAAGCGAGAAAAGGCTCTTACCCCTATCGGAGAATCCTATGCAAGTCTGTTTGAAAGGTTAAAGCATGTCGGCTGATTACACCGCTCCCTGAATATACTCTCGATCCACGTGCAAGAAGCTTCGATCCTACTGAACGATGTGCATACCACTCCAATGTCAGAGGGCACGATATTGAGAGTTGTCGTACCTTGAAAAAGGAAATAGAAAAAATGATTCAAAAAGGGTGGTTGATTGTGATCAATGACGATGACAAGGAGCACACGAATCCTCTGGGTGGTGTATTGACTGAAGCTAAAAATGTTGAAGCAGATGGCAGCCTCGGCAATATTGATGCAGAACTTAGTGGCTAAAATGTTGTGCTTGGTAATTGGGAAGACACTCCATCTTTTGGTCAGCTAGATGGAGCTTTGGTGGTTCGTTTTGTTGTCATTACTCTTGTCCGAGTTGTTTCCAGAGTTGTGACCTAGATTTTGTCTTGTAGTGAAGCCCTCTTTCTTTCCATTTTTGGTCATTTCAGTTTGCCTAGTCTTATCAAGTCTCGTTTCAGGTTGTATTTTTGGTTTTGCTTGTTTGTATTTGAACCTTTTCTCCGTAATGGAATTTTCGGTCTTTTATTACCCAGTCGTCTTTTGTTTAGTTCTTCTGTATTTAGATTTGTCATCTGTTCGAACGCCGATTCTAGTGACATGACATGCAAGCATAATTTTGGCCTAATACTAAGGGTTAATCATGAAGCAATTTGAAGATAATCAGGTCATTTAAAGGAAATAAAAATGATTTGAGATTATTTGGAGCCCGAATCATGTGAGACTGGGGCAGGTAAAACGTGAAGAAACCCTTAAAGGAAAATGGGCTATGCTAAGACGGGGTTCGCTCGTGATACTGAAATGAAAGTGTCATCCAGCAATACTTTAAAATGACAGATAAAAGGCGAATGGACGATATGGTTATCAATCAGGGCACAAACAGAAGATGTCGTGAATATGTTGTTTGAACTTGGCATGTTTTGAAAACTGAAAATGACGAAGACATTTTGTTCTGCTATCCAAACACTTTATCCATCGTCAACCTTTGAGCTTTATTTCAAAATCTTTCATACCCCTCCTTCGGAGTTAGTTGCAAAGACTTGAAACACAGGTTTGAAAGACAAGAGAAAAAAAGGGAAGAAAAGAAAACAACAAACGGTAATAAAGAAAAGAAAAGAAAAAGAAAAATGTGTGAAAAAAGAAATTTGAAAAAGAGGAATTGGGAACTACGTTTGACCTGATTCCTTAAAGAGGATACGTAGGCGCTTCACAGCTCGGTCATAGTGTAAATAAAGTAATAAAAAATTCCCCAAGTGAAAACTGGGGCAAAGGAAATTGTGTTGATTATAAATAAATTTAGGTCCGAAGGTTGTAAATATTGAACCCAAATTTGACTCTGTTTTCAGCCTTCGATACCCTTTCTTTCTAGCCCTATCCAAATCCCACATTACGGTCCGGAAAGACCTTCTGATCAGTCTTCAAAAGATGCCACGTCAGGCGAGTGAGAGAGTCCTATCAGAATATAACACTCTGATTCTCAGCAGAAAAGACTCTGATTCCCAGCAGAAAGGAAATACGAGAGAATCTTGGAAGTGACACCCCAATCCCCAGCTAAAAGTGATACAAATGAGAGAGTCTTACCGGTGAAAATCTTCACAGGCACCATAAGGCGACGAAAGCTGAGAGAAAATCAAAATGAGAGAGGCTTGAAAGTGAAGACCCTTCGGGCACTACAAGTCAAATAAAGGGGATAATCAGATGGAAATCACGAGACAGAAATCGTGAAAGGAAATTAACGACGGAAGATAGGCCATATGTGCATGTCATGACCAGTAGAGTTGGTATCCGCGTCTGATAAGTTTTTATAGTTGTTTATGGTTAGAGAGTCAGTCCTCCCTTGTCTTGTATTTGTTGTTTCTTTTTATCTTTCTCCTTTTGTCAAATTCTCCATCAAAGTCAGTCTAGTCAAAACATAGTGAGAAATGACTTCAAAACTTGCCACCAACTTTCCAATTATTATCCAAAGCATGAAAATGCCATTGACGGCAGAGAAGTATGGTGCAAAGAGGTTTATTAAACTGGGGCAGAAAATTTTCTTTTCCATTTGAAAATTTTCTGGAAGTCAATACCCACTTGGGGAAGAAGGAAGATAGGACAAGCCTTAAGGGAAATGGTCTTCGAACCAGTGTCATCCTCAACAGCCTTCAGAAGAGCGAAACACCAATTTTGAGGAAATGAAAATCCACCAGCAGTGTTATCTTCAGCAAGTTCCGAGGTGGTCGGACAACACAGAGTGGTAAAGGAAGAAAGGAAATCTCATCCTCAACAAAGTAACCCCCAGCAAGTTGAGAAACACAGAACGGGGAAGGGATAAATGGAAAAACCCATCCCTAACAGGAATATCATCTCCAGCAAATGAAATCATTCCCCAACAAGTTTTGGGAACCCCGAGCGAGGGAAAGGAGAAAAGGAAAAACCACCACATGAGCGGCACAACCGCTCACAATGTTTTGAACTAACAAATTTTCTTTGATTTGAAACAGGGAAAGAAAATGCTATTGATAGCAGAAAGTCATGCCACAAGGAAGAACACCAATACTGGGGCAGAAAATTTTCTGCCATTGTTGAAAATTTTCTCGGAGAAACGAGAAGGTAATTCAAGATGACGTGTCAGGTTTGTCCACCTTCAAATAGGATGTTTCAGGTTTGTCCACCTTCGAACAGGACGTCTCAGGTTTGTTCACTTTCATACATTGATATAATGGGAGTATTCGCCCTCGAATAGAATACAATGGGAGTATTCGCCCTCGAATAGGATACAATGGGAGTATTCGCCCTCGAATAGGATGCAATGGGAGTATTCGCCCTCGAATAGGATACAATGGGAGTATTCGCCCTCGAATAGGATACAATGGGAGTATTCGCCCTCGAATAGAATACAATGGGAGTATTCGCCCTCGAATAGGATACAATGGGAGTATTCGCCCTCGAATAGGATACAATGGGAGTATTCGCCCTCGAATAGTATACAATGGGAGTATTCGCCCTCGAATAGTATACAATGGGAGTATTCGCCCTCGAATAGAATACGATGGGACTATCCGCCCTCGAATAGGATATTTTACATTTTATTTTACATTGTCCTATGCATATTTTGTAAATTATTGCCAGAATGCATTTTTAATTCAAAAGTTGCTACTAAAAGCAGGCGCCTACCTGTATAACAAAAGGCAAGTCTTCAGTCTTTTACATTGCAGGTCTTGAAACCAGTAACCCGACATAAAGCAGAGGGTTACAACAAGAGATCCCAGCACAAATTCAAGCGCATGAGCCAAAGGAAATGAGGAGATGAAGGAAAATTTTCCCAGCATCATTATCCTCAGCAGGCAAGTAAACAGTTCTAAAGATATCCCCAGCAGTCAGGAGGGAAAGCAACACGACCCAGGAGGAAAGCAGTTTCGAAACAAGGTGATTTAGGAGAAATGATGGCTCAAGAGTCGATGCAGCAAGAATAAAATGGTACAAGAAGAGAGGAATGGCGTTTGATTTTCAGAGTTGTTGTTGAAGTCAGGAGCCCGCCTGAAGAGAGGAATGGCGATTTATTTTCAAAAGATGTTGTTGAAGTCAGGAGCCCGCCTGAAGAGAGGAATGGCGTTTAATTTTCAGAGTTGATGATTGAAGTCAGGAGCGTACCTGAAGAGAGGAATGGCGTTTAATTTTCCGAGTTGATGATTGAAGTCAGGAGCCCGCCTAAAGAGAGGAATGGCGATTTATTTTCAAAAGATGTTGAAGTCGGGAGCCCGCCTGAAGAGAGGAATGGCGATTTATTTTCAAAAGATGTTGTTGAAGTCAGGAGCCCGCCTGAAGAGAGGAATGGCGATTTATTTTCAAAATATGTTGTTGAAGTCAGGAGCCCGCCTGAAGAGAGGAATGGCGTTCAATTTTCGGAGTTGATGATTGAAGTCAGGAGCCCGCCTAAAGAGAGGAATGGCGATTTATTTTCAAAAGATGTTGAAGTCGGGAGCCCGCCTGAAGAGAGGAATGGCGATTTATTTTCAAAAGATGTTGTTGAAGTCAGGAGCCCGCCTGAAGAGAGGAATGGCGTTTATTTTCAAAAGATGTTGTTGAAGTCGGGAGCCCGCCCGAAGAGAGGAATGGCGATTTATTTTCAAAAGTTGATGATTGAAGTCAGGAGCCCGCCTGAAGAGAGGAATGGCGTTTATTTTCAAAAAAAGATGTTGTTGAAGTCAGGAGCCCACCTGAAGAGAGGAATGGCGTTTAATTTTCAGAGTTGATGATTAAAGTCAGGAGCCCGCCCGAAGAGAGGAATGGCGATTTATTTTCAAAAGATGTTGAAGTCAGTAGCCCGCCTGAAGAGAGGAATGGCGCTTAATTTTCAGAGTTGATGATTAAAGTCAGGAGAGCCCGCCTGAAGAGAGGAATGGCGTTTAATTTTCAGAGTTGTTGTTGAAGTCAGGAGCCCGCCCGAAGAGAGGAATGGCGCTTAATTTTCAGAGTTGATGATTAAAGTCAGGAGCCCGCCTGAAGAGAGGAATGGCGATTTATTTTCAAAAGATGTTGAAGTCAGGAGCCCGCCTGAAGAGAGGAATGGCGATTTATTTTCAAAAGATGTTTCTGAAGTCAGGAGCCCGCCTGAAGAGAGGAATGGCGATTTATTTTCAAAAGATGTTGTTGAAGTCAGGAGCCCGCTTGAAGAGAGGAATGGCGATTTATTTTCAAAAGATGTTGAAGTCAGGAGCCCGCCTGAAGAGAGGAATGGCGATTTATTTTCAAAAGATGTTGTTGAAGTCAGGAGCCCGCCTGAAGAGAGGAATGTCAATTTATTTTCAAAAGATGTTGTTGAAGTCAGGAGCCCGCCTGAAGAGAGGAATGGCGTTTATTTTCAAAAGATGTTGTTGAAGTCGGGAGCCCGCCCGAAGAGAGGAATGGCGATTTATTTTCAAAAGTTGATGATTGAAGTCAGGAGCCCGCCTGAAGAGAGGAATGGCGTTTATTTTCAAAAGATGTTGTTAAAGTCAGAAGCCCGCCAGAAAAGCAGAACGCCGTCTCAGTTTTCGGAGTTGATGATTGAAGTCAGGAGCCCGCCTGAAGAGAGGAATGGCGATTTATTTTCAAAAGATGTTGTTGAAGTCGGGAGCCCGCCTGAAGAGAGGAATGGCGATTTATTTTCAAAAGATGTTGTTGAAGTCAGGAGCCCGCCTGAAGAGAGGAATGGCGATTTATTTTCAAAGTTGATGATTGAAGTCAGGAGCCCGCCTAAAGAGAGGAATGGCGATTTATTTTCAAAAGATGTTGAAGTCGGGAGCCCGCCTGAAGAGAGGAATGGCGATTTATTTTCAAAAGATGTTGTTGAAGTCAGGAGCCCGCCTGAAGAGAGGAATGGCGATTTATTTTCAAAAGATGTTGTTGAAGTCAGGAGCCCGCCTGAAGAGAGGAATGGCGTTTATTTTCAAAAGATGTTGTTGAAGTCGGGAGCCCGCCCGAAGAGAGGAATGGCGATTTATTTTCAAAAGATGTTGTTGAAGTCGGGAGCCCGCCTGAAGAGAGGAATGGCGTTTAATTTTCGGAGTTGATGATTGAAGTCAGGAGCCCGCCTGAAGAGAGGAATGGCGATTTATTTTCAAAAGATGTTGAAGTCAGGAGCCCGCCTGAAGAGAGGAATGGCGTTTATTTTCAAAAGATGTTGTTGAAGTCGGGAGCCCGCCCGAAGAGAGGAATGGCGATTTATTTTCAAAAGTTGATGATTGAAGTCAGGAGCCCGCCTGAAGAGAGGAATGGCGTTTATTTTCAAAAGATGTTGTTAAAGTCAGAAGCCCGCCTGAAGAGAGGAATGGCGATTTATTTTCAAAAGATGTTGAAGTCAGGAGCCCGCCTGAAGAATGGAGTGGCAATTTACTTTCAAAGTTGTGTGGGGAAAGCAGTAGAGTATAACAGAGATCCCCAGCATGAATCCAAGTTTGTAAGCAGAAGGAAGGCAACAAGGATCAGAAAGATAGATTCAGACTTCGAAGGAGAATAGTTCGAAGATCATAAGGAAGGGACCAACGGTCGGAGTTCGGCAATCAAGATAGGCCGAAATAACAATTGGCAGAAGAAACATCAGAAGGAACAATCAAGCCAACAAAAAGCAAGGTGGCAAAAGCAAGTTGAAGATAGATAGGATCATGCGATCCGTAGGCTAGCCTAGCTTCTTGTTTTATTTTAGCACGATGTAATGAGGAGATCGGTAAGCAGTGATAACAGCAACAACAGCAGTAACGGCAAGATCACAGCAGTCACGGTAGTCCCAGCTACCAAAACTTCCCGAACTACATTGACCTGATTCCCTTTTAGCCTGGGATATGTAGGAGATCTTTTGAAGCAAGGTTCGGTCAAAACTTTTCCAAAATGCTTCATACGGAGTGCTTGAATGGGCAAAAATCGCTTATATCCGCTCACTTATCTTTGCCCGAAAACTCTTCATGTTTCCGCGCAAAGAGGGGCAGCTGTGAGCACGTGATTTTTGCTCTACATGAAAATTACTCCCAAAATTTAAAATAAAATAATTTGGAATTGTTTGCAATATTTTGTAGATTTTCTGTTATTTTTCTTATTGTTTGCATTTGTGTGCACATGACTATTTGTTTAAATAAATAAATAAATAAATAAATAAAAAAATTTAAATAATACAAAAATAGGTGTTGTAGGCGTGTAGGAACTAATTTTGAGTTCATAGGAATTAAGTAACCGTAAAATGGTTAAAACAGAAAATTACAAAATGTGCATTTTTCTTTTGTGTTCTTTGTCAATTAGTTGATTTCATTTTTTGAGTATTAAACTAACATGCATGTTTTTATCTCTCAAATTTTTTATTTTTAGAGATGGCTAGTAGAACAAAGGGCTAATTTTGTAAAGAATTTGGGCCCAAAACAAAGTTGTCTCGCCTAGTCCAATTAACCCATTCGATTTTGCCTCTAAGTGATCTAGACCGTCGGTTGTCATGATCCAACGGATCAGAATTAAAGCCCAAAAATTGCACACCTGATCCAAACAACCCAGATCCACCCCGCCTAACCCGTGACCCGGTCCATCTACTCATAGGGGAATGATCACGACCGTTAAATCTCACGATCCAACGGCTGGGATTAAAAGGTTAATTTTAATACCCAAGAGGCCTGTTACCCCATCTCAAACCCAGACCCTTTCTTCGTCTCTCTCAGAGGCGATGGAATACCACCGTCGAACCACCGCCCACCGCCTACCGGAAATCGCCTCACGGCGGTTCCGGTAGGCCAATCACTCCCATTTTTACACCACACACTCGTCTCAACCTCCCCATCCCAACCCCGTGCATGGCTTAGGTCGAATCCATCTGGAACTTCTCGAATCTTCATTTGAAGATTCGAGTCGAACTTCAACCAACTCTAATTGACCCCAAACTCAGGCCATACCCTTACCGGACCTCCCTCACACCATAACCCCCATTGATTTCCGTCGAATCTAACCAGAACCAGTAAAGCCCCAAATTTGGACCCTCAAGAACCCTAGAAAATCAAATGTTAAAATTCGTCCAATGAATCAAAGATTTGGGGTCTAATGGGCCTTAATCGAAGTGTTTTTATTTAAGAACACTTCGACTAAGGTTCGTTCGACCTCAAAGCAAGCAAAGTATGAGGTGAGCTCGGGTCCGTCGAGTATAAAGCTTTGGAGCCTTTCCCGTTTGTGCGGCTGTCATTGGTAATTAATGTCTAACTAATTGTTTAGTTTAGTTTGCTTAACCTGTTCTTTTTCTTCTATTCATCCTTCAAATTATTCTGGCCATCTTCAATGGACCTTTTATTTGGTCGATTCCTTCTGTTTTCAGTAGTTAAAATGAATCGTATATTCAGTTCGATTAAGGTCGTCAAGCATTTAATTCGTATTCGATTGGTTCCTTGATTCTGCTTGAAGCATATTGAATCAAACTGTAGGTCGCTCATTTGTTATCAATTGTGTATGTTGTCGTCGACTAATCAATGTGGTCGAGTAGTTTCGTAGGTCTTGTTTATTAGCATTGATTGAATAGCCGTTAGGAGTTAAATTGGTTGGTTGATTGATTGGTCATTATGAAATAGGAACTGAATTGGTTTGATTGTTTGAATTAAAAAGAAAATAGGACCGTGAATCGTACTCCTGGTAGTGTTCTGCAAAGCATTAAGCTGATGGGCCTGTTGTGAACTAAGTAAAGTAATAGCTTAATGAGGGCGGATGACTGTGTAAAACACTGGCAGTTGAGTAGGAATCACATGGGTACAATATCACTAAGGGAGGGCACGCCTGAATGTTAATGTCATGACTGCCAGTGCACTGATTGATTAAATAATGGTATAAGGCACTTGTTAGTGGGTTGGCAGAGCATGGTCTGGGCAGAGATAGTAATGGGTAGGGGTAATAGTTTAATTGGTGGCAGTCATTCAGAATGGGGAATTCAAAAAGCTATAAGTATAGGATGCAAAAGAGATAGAGGGGAGGGTTTTTTTTGATATCCAGAGAGACATTCATATATACACAGAGACAGTCATACCTGGAGAGAAAAACAGTAAGAGTAAAAGGGGAGACAGTCATACCTGGAGAGCAAAAACAGTAGGAGAGAACACTGAGAGACACAGAGGGAACATTAGAGAGCATTCTGAAAAGGGGATTAGAGGAGAGCAATCTGAAACATGGATATACACATAGGCTTAGACATTGATACCTAAAGACACCTTAGGAGAATACAGTGATAGAGGGGGATATACACATGGTTTAGGACTGGATTTTTGGAGAGATAATTCCGAAACCTATAGCCATTCACACATACAGAAACTGTAGGGAAATAGACAGTGGGATGTTGATTTCTCCTGGATTTGCCATTGGATCTTTTGTTACTGTTCCATTGGACTGTGTCTTAAGTTTCGAGAGATCTCTTACATAGATTTTGGGGTCGTTTGCCCTGTTGTTTGGAGTTGTTTGTCACTGGTCGTTTGAAGTTGTGTATCATTAGTTTGCTGGAGTTGATTGTGTTGTTCTGCTTGCTGAGTTTCGGACTACTACTGACTGTGTGCTAAGTGTCTACTGGTTGGTTGTTGCTGTGACACTTGTTGCTGAGTCTGCTGTTGTTGCATACTACTACTGCTGACTTCTTCTTCTCCTTCTGTTTCTATTGTCCAGGTACTCTCTATATCCTTGTATACAATTGTAAAGAATCGATGAGAGTTTGACTTGGAAAATCAAATGAAGAAGCATATACGAAACAGTTGACTAAGTTCATTCGATGTTCTATTTTTGTATCCATTTGTGAAATGTTTAGCTAAATACTCGTCTATGATTGAAGATGTATGAAGTTTGATTAGGATTGAGTAAACCAGTTGTAATCATGACATGAAATAATTGAACATTTTTTCTATGAAGATTATGTGACTGTGATGATGATGTTCAATATTGTAGTATTAATACCTCATGTTGGTTTGGTTACTTTGATTGTTGAAGTCTCGTGTGCCAAAATATACGGAGTAATACAATCTCATGGATACTTTGCTGATAAATTCTAAAGGTAGCTTAATAGCTTAGCCATGTATATAAAGGAATCTGAAAGCTAGTACCATGTCTCACTACCATTTTTATAACAATCTGTCATGAACATAGATTATTAGATAATTGCAATTGGGGTTGGGCTATTAATTGGAACTTAATAAAATCACGCAAACGAGGACTTTAATGTGAATCATTCGCATATGTCAAATAGTTGCGGGTTCGACGTCAGAATTTGATAGCCAACTCTATAGTATAAATGACAAATTCCTTGGCCTCGTCTCATTAGAAATGGATCCATAAGTCCGTTGGTATAAACTTGACTGGGAGGTTTTAATGTATAGTTTTAAAATATCGTTTAACCAGGACCTTGGTTTATTGTTTGAGACCAGTCAAATAAAAAGGCATAATCATGTTAGGTCTGGCCTTTAATAAAAGAGCGAGATGAGCCTCGCCGCACTAAACACCTAATTGTGGGGTCCTCGAATAATTGTCATGGAAATTTAGACTTGGGAGGACCGTCTAGTGAATTTCACGGGCCTTTCCTAAAGTTAAATAGACGATAGACTCTTTAGGTACGATTTGAAATAAAATTACTTTCCTGAATACGGGTGTGCATTTATGTGACCCAAATCTTACTCTCGGCGAAACTGAAATACATTAAAGTCACAGGCGTACTGGTTGCGGTGTGACCCGAAATGTGTTTTCGTAACGTCGCAATTCTTCTAAAAAATAAGAGCGGAGCATTAAAAGCACATAGTTAAAATATATAAAAGAATCGGATAGAAACAAAAATTGCAATTGAGCGACCGTGCTAAAACCACGGAATCCGGGAGTGCCTAACACCTTCTCCCGGGTTAACAGAATTCCTTATCCAGGTTTCTAGTTTCGCAGACTATATTATAGAGTCATAAAATTTCCTCGGTTCGGGATTAAATCGGTGACTTGGGACACCATTATTTTTCCAAGTGGCGACTCTGAATAATTAAATAAATTAATCCCGTTTCGATTGTCCTTTAATTGGAAAAACTCCCTCGCGCCCTCGCGGGTGCGTAAAAAGGAGGTGTGACAGCTCTGGCGACTCTGCTGGGGATGTTCGACCAGAACTTCGGTTCAAGGTTTAAGAATTCGAGCTCAGTTAAATTGTTGTTTTTGTCTATATCTGATTTTATTATATGTTTGATTAATGTGCTATATGTTTACCGCTTTGATATTATCTGAACTGTACATATAAACTGTGCCGAAACCCTTCTTTTCTCACCCCCGGGGATGTGCTCACTGGTTGAGACTCCCTATTATGTTAGTGTCATACCCCAAAATAAGAAAGAGGCTCGGAAAGTTTCTAAGCCGGCTGGCCTTTTGGTTCCCGGAAAGGAGCTCCTTCCTCAACTCGAGTTGTCCGCTCGGGTACACAGTCTAGAACACATACCCAGGTTTTAAACTTAGAATAACGTGACTTCATGCCGGATCCCTAGTAGGAACGCTTATTTGCATCATGTTGCATTTGACTTAGGGGACTCAACATAGGGGTTGGGTCCGTCTAGGACAGGCAACCTGAAATAAAAAAAAAGGACCATCTTGTTGCATCCTGTTTGTTTCACGCAATTATTTGTTTCAGACTTGCATGCCGACCGATTTGTAAATATTGAGGAAAAATGAAGAAAAAAAAAGAGAAAAGAAAAGTAACAGTGCAGAGAGATAACTACTCATTTTTAGAAAACAAACCAATGCCCAAGTAGTGTCGAAACTCTACCGGATTTTGAGAATAAAAAAGGAAAAAAAGAGAATTATTATTTTTAAAATAGTTTGTTATTTCTTAAAAGAAAAAAAAAAGAAAAAAAAAATGTTTTATTTTTTAATAATTAAAAAAAACAAGCTTTATTTTTCAATTAAAAAAAAGTGATTTTATTCATAAAAAATAGTCATTTGTTTGTCAATAAAATGAAAATTATAATAGTTCGTTTATATGCCAATGAATTGAAAAATAATAGTTTGTTTTCAAAAATAATTCGTGTTGCTTGTTAATAATAATAAATATATATATATATATATATATATATATATACATTTATTTGTTCTAGATTATTATTAGCTAAATTCCTGAAAAACAAAAAGAGAGAAATTTTAGATATCGAAATATTGACGAATTGTTTGAGAAGAAAATTCGAAAAAATAGGTAGAACAATTTTGTTGAAATAATTGGTCAAATAATCTGACCGAACTACGCAGGTTTGATTCTCGCCATTAGGTGGGATACGTAGGCAACCCGCATCGGGTCCAACCACCCCTTTTAAAAATCAAAAAATGTGTGTTTATTTTTGTCAATAAAATCAAAGTGATGCCGTTTTTGCAAATAGCCGAATGTTCCGAAAGGACGCCGGAAGGCTGTTTTTGCAAAAATAGCCACTTTTAATTTTTATAAATAATTTTTGGGCACAACCTTGAAATATTCCCTCGCGGAAATGTCGAAAGGCTGTATCCACAAAATTAAGTTTGAGTCATCGCTCACTTTACAAAAATAACCACTTTATCAAATAAGCCATTACATGGCCAAAATTTTGCTGAAATAGTCACATTTTTGCATTTTAACTTCCTCAATCTTGTGTTGGCCTGTGTCGGTGCTGAACGACGCCCCATAGGCCCCACGATAAAAATTTTGAATTTGCATCTTCTTGAATAAAATTTTGCAAAAAGAGCCACTTTGTCTAAATAAGCCATTATATGGCCAATTTATAAAAATAGTCTTGTGTTGGTTTATGGTGATGCCGAACGATGCCCCATGAGCCACAGGATTAAAAAAAAAAAATTCAAGTTTATTTGTCTTAAACAACATTTTGCAACAATAGTCATTTTGTCAAATAAGCCATTATGTGGCCAATTGTGTAGAAATAGTCATGGTTGACACCAAAAATATCCTTATTCATGTAGAAATCTCCTACACAAGTTTGTAGTTGGAATCGGCTTCTATAATTTTCTTTAAAAGAAAAAGAAAAAAAAATCAAAAAAAAATCAAATAAACATCTCTTTATTTCTTGCATTAATTTGCAAGAACTACGCTCGGTCCGATTCATGCGGGGTCATGATACGTAGGCAATCCACATAGGATTCGACCATATCCATAACAAAAAAAAAAAAAAAAAAAAAATGTCTGTCAAATGCCCTAACGCTAACGTGATGATTTCGTTTTGTTGTGTCCATTCCAGAAAGGTGGTTGGTTGTGGTTCTAAAATAACTCTTCCCTGTAAGACAAAGTCAGAGGACAATGGCAGATAATCTCAAGACTGAGTGGGTTGATACCGATACCCGACAACAGCTGGTTGAACGGAACCACGAGTTAGTGGAAGAAGTCAAAATATTGAGACAACATGTGGCCGACATGTATCGGGCATGGATGGATGGAAAAGCACCACCCCCACCACCACCTAGCTTCCTAGACTCTGTCCTTACCCGTACACCGAACCCGATGCCGGAGGATCCCCCACACCCTCCATATATACCCGCCTATCACAATTTTTCCAGCCGCTCAATTAGCTCAACTACTCGTCCCCCAACTATGTTTTCACAATGCCACTCCCGGCCCCAACACCATTACTCTCCCCGGGACACCCAAAATCGTATTTCACCTTCCAGGTACCCAGCTCCACAAAAAGCCTACCAACCCCCACGAACATACCGGAAACCCCCTGGGTCAGGTTTCAGGCCAAATAAGGCGTTTAGGGAGGAGAGGTTGCTGAAGCGAGAAAAAGCTCTTACCCCTATCGGAGAATCCTATGCAAGTCTGTTTGAAAGGTTAAAGCATGTCGGTCTGATTACACCGCTCCCCGAATATACTCCCGACCCACGTGCAAGAAGCTTCGATCCTACTGCACGATGTGCATACCACTCCAATGTCAGAGGGCACGATATTGAGAGTTGTCGTACCTTGAAAAAGGAAATATTGAGAGTTTTTCCAATTAAAGGACAACCAAAACGGGATTCATTTATTGAGAGATTCGGAGTCGCCACTTGGGAGATTTATGGTGTCCCAAGTCACCGGTTTGAAACCCGAAATGAGGAAAGGTTTGACTCTATTTAACGGTCCGCGAACCAGAAATCCGGATAAGGAATTCTATTAACCCGGGAGAAGGTGTTAGGCATTCCCGAATTCCGTGGTTCTAGCACGGTCGCTTAACTGTCATATTCGGCTTATTTATCTGATTTTACAGTTATATACTTAATGCAAATTAATCTCCCTTTACCGCTTTTATTATTATTATTATTTACGAAAGAGAATGTTGCCTAAAAATATGTTTCGAATCACGTCACATGAAATGCACCCGGATCCTCGACACATTCTTATTCAACATTTTGGGATTTGGATTTGGGCCGCATGAAATGCACACCCGTATTTAAGAAGGTAAAATTATTAAAATACGTGCCTAGAGCGATTACTTGTTTACATTTTTGAGAAGGCCAGGAAATTCGCTAAGAAACGGCACATCTCGAAATCTAAATATTTTACATATACATTTATGAGGGCCCCGCGATTTGTATAATTTTGTTAGGCGAGGCATACCTCTAATTCTAATTTAAAAGCAAACTACATTCCACTATATTTATTTAAGAGTTAATTCAAGATTATTTAAAACATGTTGCAAGCCACACTACATGAAATGCACTTGTGGTTCACGACACGCTTTATTTAACCTTGTTCAAAATTGGAGTCGGGTCACATGAAATGCACCCCCGATTCCTTTAATCTAATTACGTCGTTCGGTTAAAGAATAATGAACCAATTTCCATAATGTGACAACATCGTGCTCAACTATAACCAATTCGAGTAAACATACGAGTAGCTAACTAAGTGAGCAAATTCAAGACTATGGTGAACAATTACATAAACAATGGAAGCATAACTAGTTGGCAAGCATATGAAGGATTAGTCATTTTCATTAGCTAACTTCGACATTGCATGTTCAACAAAATCATATATTTACAAAAATAGTCTGAACCATACGAAAGTAAATCAAATACGAAACGATCCAAAATATTAGCGAGAAGAACAATATCGGAAAAGAACAACACCTTTATTTCTGCATATTTTTCAACGTACACAACGAGAAAACGAACCTTTTATGACGATCTCAAACCTCGACCTCTCCGGACAGAACTCGAATCAAACGACGACCTCGACTGAAGTTGTAACTCGAATCAAAATGAAGAGATAACCGAACAATGGTCTCTCTTTTCTTCTTTCTGCCGTGTTTCTTCTTCTTTTTTCTTCTTTCGTTTTCTTTCTGTTTAGTGTTCTTTCTTTGTTTTGAATCCTCTCCTTCTTTTTCTCGTTTTTTTTCTTCTTCTTTCAATCCGTTTCTCTTCTGACTTTGCCGTTCTCTTCTTGCTTTCTTTCTATTGTATCTCTCTTTTCTTCCTTTCTTTTTTTTCTTTCTTCTCTTTCTTTTGCTTTTTTTTTTCTTTCTCTCTTTGTTTTTCCTTCTCTCTTTGTTTTTCGTTTCTTTTCTCTTTGTTTGTTTTTGATCTTTGTTTTTGTTCTCTTTTCAATTCTTCCCTCTGCCTTTCTTTCTTCTTCTTTAAGAAGAAGAAAATCACAACTCCCCTCACATGTAGTGTCATCCTTTAGGTGTAAAGTGTAGCTTCTTAGGTGTGTTCATGTGATTATGTATTGTGTGTGCATGTGAAATGTCAAGACCAAAATGGGGGCTCACATGGGTTATGGTTGTATTTTGTCCGTGTTCCCCATGTGCGGACTCGGACTATTACGGGCTAGGTCCGAAAATTATAAAACCGGGTAGTTTGAACCCGAATATTATTCTTCGCCCGGAACCGAGAATGGTGTTATTTAATTAATCCTAGGTAGTCAAAATAACTATAATACTCATAATTAAAATAAAACTATTTTTTTATATTTTTCAAGTTTAAAATAACTACAAAATATTAATGAAACTATTTTTTTTATTATTTTCGTTTTTATAAAAAGATAAAAATATAAAGTACTATTTTTATATTTTTCAAGTTTAAAATAACTACAAAATATTAATGAAACTATTTTTTATTATTTTCGTTTTTTATAAAAAGATAAAAAATATAAAGTACTATTTTTGTATTTTTCAAGTTTAAAATGACTACGAAACATTAATAAAACTATTTTTATTATTTTCGTTTTTATAAAAGGATAAAAAATATAAAGTACTATTTTTGTATTTTTCGAGTTTAAAATGACTACGAAACATTAATAAAACTATATTTTGTTATTTTTTATTTTAAGGTAAAAATAAAGTAAAAGAGTTAAATTTAGCTAAAACAGCTATATTAAAACTAAACTAAATATTTTACGCTAAAATATAGAAAATCTCGGGGAGGGTCAAAAATCACGCGTTTAAACATGGTTCGAAATGTGGGAGGATTCCCGTGAGGAAGGGAGCCCTTCGGCCAGATGGGATGAGTTCGTGGATGTATTTATGGACCACTTCTTACCTGCTGAGGCAATGGCAGCCCGTGCCACTGAGTTCGAGGTTCTCAAACAGGGCAGTATGAGTGTTTGGGAGTATCACATGGAGTTCGTAAGGTTGTCCAAGTACGCTCCTCATTTAGTGTCGACCATGGATGCCCGGGTTCGACGGTTTGTTCAGGGCCTTAGCCCTTTGGTAGTGAATGAGGCCGCCACGGCAGCTTTGCACTCAGATATGAACTATGGGAGGATCGTGGGGTTTGCTCAGGCCACAGAGGCCAGGAAATTGAAGATTCGTGCAGAAAGAGAAAGTAGCAGCAGGGCTCGGTCAATGGGTCATTCGGGGAGATCAGTTCCAGGGAGAGGGTCATCAGGGCCATCCCATTCATATGCTCAGTCCTCCAAGAGTGCACCGCCATCTTTGCAAAGTCATCAGCAGGGCAGTTATTCGAGACCAGGTTCAGACAGCAGGAGGTCTCGTCAGTCTGGTCGTCCTGGGGTGAGATCCCAGCAGTAGGGGAGACCTACATGCCCCAAGTGTGGGAGATTTCATACGGATACTTGCTACCTTGACCTTCCAGTGTGCTTCGGGTGCGGGGTGAGAGGTCACATTCAGCGGGACTGCCGTGCGCCCCGTCAGGGTATAGGTAGGGGATCTGCTCAGTCATCCGGTTCTTCAGCTGCTACATCATCAGCGCGTACTCCAGCATCAGCGGGGCGTGGTGCAGCTAGGGGTGGAGCTCGGGGTAGGGGTGGACCTAGCCGATTCTATGCATTGAGTGGCCGCCAAAATGCCGAGGCTTCTCCAGATGTTGTTACAGGTATCATGTCTGTTCAGACTATTGATTGCTATGCCTTTATTGATCCAGGGTCCTCCTTGTCTTATGTTACTCCATTCATTGCTTCAAGCTTTGGGATAGAACCCGAACAACTTCATGAGTCGTTCTCTGTGTCGACTCAAATTGGTGATTCTATTACAGCCTCACGAGTCTATAAGAATTGTGTTGTTACGGTGGGTGGTCGTGATACCACAGACGATCTTATTGAGCTTGGGATGGTAGATTTTGATGTAATTATGGGGATAGATTGGCTCTATTCGTGCTTTGCCAAACTTGACTGTCGAACGAGAGTTATGAGGCTCGAGTTCCCTAACGAGCCAATTATTGAATGGAGAGGAAATGGTGTAGTGCCAAGGGGTAGGTTTATTTCCTACCTTAAGGCTTCGAAGATGATTAAGAAGGGGTGTATCTATCATTTGGTTCGGGTAACGGACACCACCTCAGAGGTGCCTACCCTCGAGTCCGTGCCGATTGTGAATGAATTTCCTGAGTTGTTTCTAGATGAGCTTCCAGGGATCCCACCAAATAGAGAGATCGATTTCGGGATTGATGTATTGCTAGATACTCGACCAATATCCATTCCACCATACGGAATGGTGCCAGTAGAGTTAAGGGAGTTAAATGAGCAGTTGATAGATTTATTAGAGAAGGGGCTCATACGACCGAGTGTGTCGCCGTGGGGTGCTCCGGTTCTCTTTGTCAGAAAGAAGGATGGGTCACTTCGAATGTGTATTGATTATCGGCAACTCAACAAAGTCACCATCAAGAATAAATATCCTTTGCCTCGAGTGGATGATCTGTTTGACCAATTGCAGGGAGCGAAGTTCTTCTCAAAGATTGATTTACGGTCTGGGTACCACCAGTTGAAAATCAGGGAGCAGTTATGGTTACTTCGAGTTTTTGGTCATGTCTTTTGGGCTAACCAATGCCCCAGCAGCTTTCATGGACCTTATGAATCATTTTTTCAAGCCATTCCTAGATTCCTTTGTGATTGTATTCATTGACGACATCCTCATCTACTCTCGGAGCAGAGAAGATCATGCCGTTCACCTCAGAGGAGCGTTGCAGACCCTTCTTCAGCATCAATTGTATGCCAAGTTCTCAAAATGTGAGTTTTGGTTGAAGTCCGTAGCCTTTCTAGGGCATGTTATTTCCGGTGAGGGAATTCAGGTGGATCCTCAAAAGATTACGGCAGTGAAAGATTGGCCTAGACCCACGACCCCAACAGAGATACGTAGCTTCTTGGGTTTGGCAGGGTATTATCGGAGGTTTGTAGAGGGATTCTCAACCCTCGCTTCCCCATTGACAAAACTGACGCAGAAGGCAGTTAAGTTCCAGTGGTCCGAAGGCAGTTAAGTTCCAGTGACGCAGAACCCTCGCTTCCCCATTGACAAATCCCCATGTGAGAAACGTTTCCAGGAATTAAAGTCAAGATTGACCTCGGCACCAGTATTGGCCTTGCCGGAAGGCACAAAGGGATTTGTAGTCTATTGTGATGCCTCCAGAGTCGGTTTGGGATGTGTATTGATGCAGCACGGAAAGGTCATAGCTTATGCTTCCAGGCAACTCAAGAACCATGAGAAGAATTATTCGACGCATGATTTGGAACTTGCAGTTGTTGTGTTTGCCTTGAAAATATGGCGAGACTATCTTTATGGAGTTCATGTAGATGTGTTTTCAGACCACAAGAGCCTCCAGTATTTGTTTAAGCAGAAAGAGCTAAATCCGAGACAACGGCGGTGGTTAGAATTGCTCAAGGACTATGATTTGAACATATTGTACCATCCAGGGAAAGGAAAATATGGTAGCCGACGCTCTTAGTCGAAAATCCATGGGTAGTTTGGCTCATTTGGGTGTGGATCGGAGACACCTGGCTCGAGAGGTTTACCAATTAGCCAGTTTGGGGGTTCGTATCTCGACGTCAGACGGGGGGGATATTTTGGTGCATAATGGAGCAGAATCATCATTGGTTGCGGAAATCAAGGAAAAACAGTTCATGGATCCATCATTGGTTCGGGTAAAGGAAGCAGTCATGAATAACAAGACCTCAGCATTTGTACTCAGTAGTGAAGATGGTGTATTGCGGTGTCAAGATAGGCTATGTGTTCCGGATGTGGACGAGCTTCGGGAAAGGGTAATGGTAGAGGCTCATATTTCCAGGTATTCGGTACACCCAGGTTCCACGAAAATGTATCATGACCTTAAGGAGATTTATTGTGGAACGGTATGAAAAGGGATGTAGCAAGCTTTGTAGCTAAATGTCCGAACTGTCAACAAGTGAAGGCCGAGCATCAACGGCCCGGTGGATTAACTCAGATTATAGAAATACCAAGGTGGAAATGGGAGATGATCAATATGGATTTCGTGGTAGGGTTACCTCGCACTCGGCGTAAGTTTGACTCAATATGGGTGATAGTGGATCGACTCACCAAATCAGCTCACTTCCTGCCTGTCAAGTCCACTGATACTGCGGAGCAATATGCAAGATTGTACATCGAGGAGATAGTAAGACTTCATGGCACTCCACTTTCTATTATCTCGGATCGCGGGGCTCGGTTCACAGCTAACTTTTGGAAGAAGTTTCAGCAAGGTTTGGGAACTCAGGTGAATCTCAGCACAACTTTCCATCCGCAGACCGACGGCCTGGCCCAGCGGACCATTCAGACGCTTGAAGATATGTTACGGGCTTGTGTCTTAGATTTTAAAGGTAATTGGGATGAACACTTGCCATTGATAGAATTTGCTTACAATAATAGCTATCATGCTAGCATTCAGATGGCCCCATTTGAGGCATTGTACGGGAGAAGTTGTAGGTCGCCAATCGGGTGGTTTGAGGTAGGTAAAGCGGAATTGCTAGGGCCAGATATGGTGTACGAAGCTATGGAAAAGGTCAAGGTTATTCAGGAGAGAATGAAAACAGCACAGAGTCATCAAAAATCCTATGCGGACGTTCGCCGAAGGGATTTGGAGTTTCAAGTCGATGATTGGGTGTTCTTGAGGGTATCTCCTATGAAGGGAGTCATGCGATTTGGAAAGAAAGGGAAATTGAGTCCTAGGTATGTCGGGCCATATCGGATCGTTCAAAGGATTGGTCAAGTTGCTTATAGGCTAGAGTTGCCTCATGAGATGTCATCAGTGCACCCGGTATTCCATGTGTCCATGTTGAAGAAAGTGATTGGAGATCCATCCACCATCATGCCAGTCGAAGCTATAGAGGTTAATGAAGATTTGTCATATGAAGAAGTTCCGGTTGCCATTCTTGATAGGCAAGTCCGTAAGTTGAGAAATAAGGAAGTTGCCTCTGTTAAAGTATTGTGGCGAAGTCAACAAGTTGAGGAGGCCACATGGGAAGCGGAAAAAGAGATAAAGGAAAAGTACCCCCATTTGTTCGATCAAGCCTAGAAGAAATTAGGTGACCCTCCTACTCCTAGTAATAGCTGTCATCTTGTCTAAGTTGTTTCCCTCTTAGTATTAGTAAAGTCCCCTTCATTTTGTAATGAGTTAAATGTGTTGTTACCTTGGGTCACTTGAACCGTTCTTGATAAATGAAAGCCTTATAAAGATTTACGTGTTAAATAAACAACTAATAGTAAGTGTAGATTGGTAATGGTTTGTTAAGTGTACATGGTGTGTTAAAATGGTTAAATAAGGTAAGAATTCATTGAAGTGACTAGTTTATGTGCAATTGTAACAATGTGATAGAATATGTGCATTCGTTGAGGTAAGAAAGTGTATACCAGTTGTAAAAAGTGTTGTATTTATGTATTGTTGTTTGGTAACATGTTTCGGGGGCCCTCTGACAGGTGGATATGTCCATAACACAAAGGAAACTCTGGCAAAATTTTTCTAAAATATAAGAGTTAGTCAAAATTTTGATGGTTTCATATCATGTCTTTCAAAACCAACTCATTTATTTCAAAATCCTCATTCGAGGACGAATGATCTTAAGGGGGAGGAGGATGTAAGGCCCCGTAAAATATTTTGTGCATAAAACCTAGTAGCTGTGGTGTCATGGTCCGAATAATGTGTTAGGAATGCGTAGAATTCTTCGCGGCTCGCAAGCTCGCCGCGGTTCGGACCATTGGTAGTGATTTAAGTTTCAAAAATGTAGAGAATTAATTTTTCCGAAAAGTGTCAAATATGCGGTCAAGAATGCGACCGCAAACCTGTTATGCGGACCGCATTCTTGCCGCAAAGCTTAACAGAAGCCTCCCAAAAATCATGTTGAAAGTGCGGTCGATATGCGATCGCATAGTGAATCTGCGGTGCACTTTGCGACCGCAGATCAAGAATGCGGACCGCATATTGGTCGCATTCTGTAACAGAAACCTGTGTAATTTTGAGGCCATTCTGCGGTCACTATGCGGACCGCATGTTGATTCTGCGGTCGCAAAGTGCACCGCATAATTGACCCGATCCAGATTTTTGTAACATTTTTACCCGATCTCTTCTTTAATATAACACCTTTCACCCTCATTTTTCTCATATCATCTTACCAAAATTAGAGAGAGAATAGAAGGGTTTTAGAGAGAAGTTCTTCATCTTCAAAGATTGTTCCAACCACTTAATTCCAAGGGATCCTAGGGCAAGGATTCAACTTCCCCAATCTTTTCAAGGTAAAAACCCTAACTATTTTCTTTGATTTTCAGTTTTAAATTGGGTAAAGAGAGGTTTGCATATAATAGCTTTTGAAAATAGAATTTTTACACCCATGCATGATTATTGAACTTGATTTCTAGTAAAAAGAAGTGAGTAGAAGTAAGAGTCTTCAAGAACAAGGTTGGCAAGAGTAGGATATCTTGGGTAAGCATAAAGTAGGAAGAAAACTCATCACCGGGTATGTATGGCTAATTTTGCTTCTTGTGAAATCGCCTATATGTGTGAAAATTGCTTGGTTAATGTTAATTTGACAAATTGTGTGAAATTCTCAAAGTTGTTGTTGAAATATGAGTGATGTGGTATAGAATATGAACCGAAAGTTAAATGAGAGTCGAAATGGGTAAAGAATTGTGAATAATGATTATGATGGCCTATATGGCACCTTGTGTAAAACAAACGAAACGCTTGAGAATTTGTTTATTGTGGAAAGAGTGAATTGTGGAAATATTGTAACATGGTTGTGATATTGATTTGAAATATAATTGAGAACATGAAACAATGTGCAAGTTGCTTATTTGAACTTGTTGAAATTGTGTGTAGTACATTATCTGCTGTTTGAAATTGTCGTGTTTTAAACTGTAAGGGACGGGGTCGTGTTGCGCGCCGCAACGTGAGGAAATAAGGTGTGGGTTGGGGTGATAAGGGTGGCCGAGGTAATAAGGGTGGTCGGGGGCAATAAGGATGGAAAGCGATCGAAATCGCTATTGAAAATTGATACCAAAATCAATGATGTGAAATTGTGAAAGGAGACAGCAGGAGAGTTTGCAACCTGGGGAGGCACTGATTGCCCCTATGTTTGACTACTTGCGATTTATGTTGTTGATTGGTTGTTGTTCTATTTGTTGACCTTGAATGTGCTTATGTTGAGGCTTATCTGAAATGAGAAAAAGGTGGAAAACATGGTTGGCTGGCTTGATTAGTTTTAATGTAATTTAATGGCTTGAGTTTACTTGGGACAAAGTTTGTCCATACATACCAGTACAATTCAAGTGTACTGACGTCCCTTTTGCCGGGGACGCTACATTCATGTTATGATTGTAGGTGGATCGGTAGCAGGCACTTCAGCTCATCGGCAGTAGTATCCTTCTCCTTCCACTGCCCGTTTTGGTGAGCCCCTTTCTTCCTTGGGGCCATGTGTGGTTCATGCCACTTTTGTTTAGATTTCATTTTGGTTTTGTAAGGTATAGCCGGAGCCTTGTTACCGGCAAGTATTGTATTCCCTTTTTTTGTATCCTAGAGGCTCTGTAGACATGTAAACTGTGGGACTCCAGTCTTATGTATACATTATGTTATGTCGGGCGTTGTAAAAACTGCAAACTTGTTAATGAATCACTCGTATGGTTTTATTTGTTTAATGTGAAATCATTCATGGTTAGTAAGATATTTGATTAATGAGAAACAATCAACACAGGGGTAACGCGTGGGAATGAAAGGCACCCGGGTCCGCTTGACTGGGGCAACCCGGTCAGGCGCCGGTCATGTTCCCCGATTTGGGGCGTGACAGCTAGTCTTCCCCAACTTATTAAATTTTAGCTTATAAGCACTTTAGGTTTGACCAAAATATTTACCATTATATCCCTGAAATATTTAGAATAAAACTCTTTGTATACCCAACTCTTCAGTTGTTTATTATTAATTTCAGCACTTTTATCCAAATAGGTAATTGCTTATTTTTTAAATCAGCTTTAGCACTTAAAAGTGCTTTTCGGCACCTAATGCTTATCAGCCACTCTAAATCAGCTAAGCCAAACAGGCTCTAAATGTTCTTAATTTTTTTTAATAGTCATCTTTCTCCTATTTTGTCTAAAAAAATCGTTGGAGTACAAATTATATGTATTATCCCGATACTACTGATATAATCTGTGATGGTAGAAAAGACAGTACGTAAAATAATATTACAAATTTTTCACCGAGTATTATCACAAAGGATTTATTTTGGGATGGAATGAAATAGTTTATTCAAAGAGAAAATTAAGATAAAAGGTTTACACACTTTTAAGAAGACATAATTTACCTCCTCACATACTCATCGGGCAATGAGTATTATATCATAATTATTTATTTGTAATTTATTGATTTTGGCTAGAAAAAATAATTATGCAATGATAAAGTACTATCTTATTTGTTTCACCAAAAAGTATTAAACTCTTTGTTAAACTAATTAATGATAAAATAGAGGATAAATTTTAGCCAAGAATAATTAATTTTAGATCTAAACGCGTTAAATAAGAGAATAAGATATAATCAAGCTTATAAACTTTCGGGAATCATATAAGATATCAAATAAAAATGATAGCCTTATACATATTATACCATGATGTAGTGATAACGACATGAAAAGATGGAATGGTATCTACAGTGATGAGATCCGCCTTTATCGATTCAATTAATCACGATTATAGAGATTTGTATTCATTATTAGAACCTTTTCTTAGTTTTCTTCTCATTTTCTCTCTTCAGGAAAGGAGGCCCCGCTTCTTGTCTTCTTACCTTCTATATATGTTATGAGTATTCTCCTTTATCTAACGGTCCTTTAACCAAAATGCCTTCATCCCTTGGTTGTACCTCGTATCGCCTCCCTTGAGTATCACGATATTTACTTTGCCGTACAAGTTTTTTTATGGCTCGATCTCGGCATTGACCGATATATTTGTTGTTATTATGCCTTACGGGCATGACCACGACTCAGTCGACCCCTTACCATTCCTTTTGAGCGCTAATTCATGTGTGGTCAGATTTTGACTCATACAGTTAGTCCCTCCGCCATTAGGGTTGCCTCTTGGCAAGCACGATGGACATGCCTTGTTGATTCAAAAGTTGGGAGAAATATGAACTTTTTATGTGATGGACAAGAACCCTATGGCGAGGTAGCAACGTGATGCTTCGAGAACTGTGTCAGAATGTTACGTCAGTTTGAAATTGGATCGTCATGTCAATTTGGGATGTCATCAATATTCCCCATGCATCATTATGGCGCATGATTCCTATGTGTTGTATAGTTTCCTGTACCCTTTTCATTTTCTAACTAGCGGCTCTTAGTTTTCCTGCTCAGGGATTTTATATCCCTATAAGTAAGGGGAGCATCTTATTGGAATGTTACATTTTTCAATTGCTTAAGAGAGAACTTCATAAATCTTCTCCTTCTTATTTGATCTCTCATATTTCTACTTCTGCTAGAATTCGTTGTGACCGTTGCCTTTTCCCCTCATCATCTTCGTTTCTTTCGATCAGAGAAAACAAATAACTAGTACTTCTTCCCACTCTGATAAAGTTGTAGGTGCTCCGGTGCCGGAGAATGACATATCCCTACTCAAAATGGGAGCGGAAGTGGTGGACAGAGGGGTTTCCGACGGTGGATGAGGTGGTTCCCTACCCGGGAAAGGCAAGGACCGATTTCAACAGCCCTACCGAAGATGAACCGAAGCACATTCCTTCCACGATAGACACTACAACGATCACAGCATTCAAAGCCAAATCGGGGATACCCGATCACATTAAAATAGTGTGGGTAGATAAGGATATAGGACTTACAATGCCCGGGCTACTACGCGTTTTACGTGTATCCTTTGTCATTTGGTACACGCTTCCCCTTCCTTCCTTGGTAGTGGATTTCTGCCGCTTTTATGAGGTGTGACCGGCTCAACTCTTACCATATGTGTTCAATCTCTTCATCATTCTATTGAAGTATGCGAACCTAGCCGATCAAGGAATTTATCTAGGGCACATGCTCCACCTCTCTCCCCCCTCCCTCCATTTCCTTCTGGGTACGATGATTCATATGCGTCATTGAGGAACCAAGAATTTGGTGGTGAATATGGGTAATAAGGCCAATCGCCGCTTCTAGGAGAGCTATTTTTATGTCCGGGCAGAGCACATTGTGTCGAACCAAGCAGGGTTTCCTGATACGTGGAATTTTGCTCGTGATTTTTCCTTTCCATTTACTTTGTGCATTTTTTCTTAAGATGGTCGTAGGTCGTCTCCCTTACAACTTCATTGAGGATTTTTTTTTATACCCGCTAGTTACCGATATCCACGAGTAGGTGAGCGCAATTCTCCACCACACAATGGGGATTCGTAAATGGGCCCATTTCCATAAGAAGTTTGGGAACAAGCCTCTTACTGGTGAGTTGGATTGTTGTAGTTTTGCTTTGTCCTCCATTTTACATTTTCTTTAACCTTATCGTTATATGGTCAAATCCCTCCTTATTGACAGGTCGGGAGGAGTGAGAAGGACAAGGGATCCTCTGCTCGCATTCCGTTAATCCCTCAGACCAGCCCGCACCAAGAGCTATTATAGGTGAGGGCGTGGGGAGTCTGGCCACTCGTCGGACCACGCCCGCAGCCAAAACCGTATGCTTGGAGATTACTCCTCAACTGGAGACTCTGGTACCCATAGTCTGTTCAACTGGCAAATCTTCCCACGTCGGTAATAGAGAGGCCTCATCGAAGAGGTGAAGGGTAGTATTGGAAGATGCTTCTTTAGTAGAAACACCTTCGAGAGGTGACCTTGTTGATGGCACCTGAGATCGGCAGTGGTGCTAGTTTGGATGAGAAGATGACACCCGTTGTAGGCGTTCAAGAGGCTATTGTGATAGAAGGTCAAAGTTTCGAGGTTGTTATTATTGTTTCGAGCAAGCCATCATCATCCTGGTCGAACTGCACCCCTTCTTCAACCACTAAGAGGGGGAAGTGTATCATGGTTGAGGATTATGAATCTGAATCCAACATTGATCTTAAGGACATGAGGATGATTGAGGAGGACTTTACCCGAATAGTGGTAAGGGTGGAAGGCCCTTCCCGCGTACTCCAAATTCCGTCAGATCTCAACCTGTTACAAGACACGGTCAATTTGGTACCACAGTTCGATCTTCTATACTCCATCGCTGAGTGTGGATCTCTTTAGGAGTTCAACGTTTGGTTGTCACGTGGCGTGGTCGCGATGGCCTTAAGGGTGAGTTCCCTTTTGATTTCTTCATTTTCTGACCTTTATCTTTATATTGACTCTTTTCTTCCTGTCTCTTTTTTTAGACTTACATTCTATAGATCGAGAGTTCTCGTAGGACTGATATGCGGGTCGAGATTTTTCTCAAAATGGTCGAGAAGTATCGGTGGTATCTCAACATGTTCCATGAGATGTACGAGCAGCTTAGAGTGGGCACTAGCACCCAGTCAATCAGGGAGGAGTTGGAGAAAAAATATTAGGAGCTGATGTGGTCTATCCACAGATGTAGTGAGATTGAGTGGCTGCTTCATTCCAATGATGAGGAGCTCGAGGCAGGCAAAGGGGTTGTCGTGGAGTGCGAGGACCTTCAAGCAAAAGTTCTATTTTTACGAGATGTGGATGGAGAAAGTGGCCGAGCTAGAAAGGGAAGTGGCTGAAATGGAAAAATTCAAGGGTGCTCGAGTGTCGGCTTTAGTGAGGGCAGCGACGATAGAAGACATTATCCACGTCCTCAAGTCTGAGCGGGAATGTGAGAGGGCGATGGCCATTCGAGAGAGGCATGGCTCAAGCAGCAAATTGGTAAACATGATCGAGATGCTTCGAGCTTGGGAGATCAAGTTGTGGCTCTTGAAGTTGAGAATGCGTAGTTATTGGCTCAAGATCCCCCTCAAGAGTCTGCATCGACTATTGTTCCCCATCGCGTGTATAAGATATAGGTCCATATTGAGGCCCAATGTGATATATAAAAGGGTTTGTGGGAGGTGGGGAGTGTTCCTATGGCCGCCTTTGAATATGCTCGGGCGAAAGCACACGAGGCTCATAGTGCCTGCAGTTATGACCATGCAACCAGAGGCTGGTGAGGGCGTTGATATTGAGGATGGGCTTCCTTATGATGATAATGGTGCTGGGGAGAACAACGGTGGAAATGACGTCGAGTGAAACTTTTTAGCAACTTTTGTACTTAGTTTTTTTTCCATCTTTTTCTTGGGGCCCTGTTTTGGACTTTTGTAAGGCGCGGTTGTTGCGCACGTACATTTGAATATAATATTTGCTTTGCCTTTGTTTATGCATATTTTGACCTTATTTCTCCTTCTCTCCCTTTTTTTTGTTTTTTCTTTCTTGGTGAGGAGATCTTTGGATTTCTCTTGATGAGTTCTTGATATTTTAATTGGGAATTTGAATGAGGGTGGATCAATTTTACTTGATCAGAGCGAGGTTAGATCTCATTGTGTGAGTTTGAATAAAGTCACTTCGGATCTGCAAGTTCGGGCGAGGTTGACTTCTGATTTGTTAACTTAAGCGGAATCAACCTTGATTTGTATATTCGAACGAGGTTGAATTTATACTTACGAATTTGGGAGAAGTTTGTTTGACTTGTATATTAGAGCGAGGTCGAACTTAGAGTTGCTAACTTGGGCGAAGTCAATCTTGACTCATATATTTGAACGAGGTCGAACTAAGGGTTGCCAACTTGGGCGAAGTTAATTTTTTGTGGAAAGTTTAGCAATGGCGAGTGGTGAGCTCATGTGAGGTCAAACTATGACCCATTATGAGGTCGACGGGGTCAAACTTTGATGTGTTGATTCGGGTGGGCGAATTGTTAATTCCATGTGGCGATGGTCGCCGACTGTAAGAGTGTTAATTCAAGCAAGGTCAAAATTGTAACCCGTTATAAATTCGAGTAAGGTCGAATGTTTCTTTCATTTAGTGATGGCCGATGGCCGTAACTGTGTTAATTCGAGCAAGGTTAAAATTTTAACCCATTATAAATTCGATCGAGGTCGAACTTTTCTTTCATTTGATGATGGTTGATGGCTGTAAGGGTTAATTTGAGCAAGATCAAAATTATAACCCATTATAAATTCGAGCGAAGTCAAACTTTTCTTTCACTTAGTGATGGCCGATGGCCTAATTCGAGTGAGGTCGAAATTGTAACCCATTGTAAATTTGAGTGAGGTCGAACTTTCCTTTTATTTAGCGATGGTTGTAAGGGTGTTAATTTGAGCAAGGTCGAAATTGTCATCAGTTGTAAATTCGAGCAAGGTCAAACTTTCCTTTCATTTGGGGATGGCCGATGGATGTGGGGGTGTTAATTTGAGCGAGGTAAAATCGTAACCCGTTACATTACTTTTATAAGAGAACATTGCTCATTGATTATTATTTATGCATGCGTCGGGGTGCGTCCCTGTTTGCTTAATTTTGCTTTTGTTGGAGAGTACCGTGTGTTGGGATAAGTCCCGATTCGTTTGACTTTGCTTTTATTGGAGAGTACTGAGCGTTTCATGGGCCCAATGCTCAATCCCCAGTTCCAAAGATTGTTTCTTAATAATTTTGACATGTTCTAAGTCATTTCTGTTATATGTAGTGTGGTACGACTTAGAGGGCTTTTCTCGGTCGTTAATTGCGATGTGGTATAGTACGGAACATTTTCTTGGCGTGTTTGGTGATGTTCGTTCCTTGTTCGCGCACCTGCGAGAATGCTTGTGTTCCTATTATGAACCAAAAAGAGAGTGTGATAAGTGTAAACGCGTGATTTTTGACCCTCCCCGAGATTTTTTATATTTTTTCAGCGTAAAATATTTAGTTTAATTTTAATATAGCTATTTTAGCTAAATTTGACTCTTTTACTTTATTTTTACCTTAAAATGAAAAATAACAAAAATATAGTTTTATTAATGTTTCGTAGTCATTTTAAACTTGAAAAATACAAAAATAGTACTTTATATTTTTTATCTTTTATAAAAAACGAAAATAATAAAAAATAGTTTCATTAATATTTTGTAGTTATTTTAAACTTGAAAAATATCAAAATAGTATTTTATATTTTTTATCTTTTTATAAAAACGAAAATAATAAAAAAAAAATAGTTTCATTAATATTTCGTAGTTATTTTAAACTTGAAAAATATAAAAAATAGTTTTATTTTAATTATGAGTATTATAGTTATTTTGATTACCTAAGATTAATTAAATAACACCATTCTCGGTTCCGGGCGAAGAATAATATTCGGGTTCAAACTACCCGGTTTTATAATTTTCGGACCTAGCCCGTAATAATCCGAGTCCACTACACTAAGGGGGACAATACATAATGGGATGTGGGAATAATAAGAAAAGGACAAAGGGAAAAGACAAAGAAAAAAAAGACAAAAGGAAAAAACAAAGGTAAAAGACAAAAAATAAACATGGGACTTATTTTTAAAAAAAAAAAACAGAAAAAAAAAAAAGCATCATCAGTGAGACAAAGCGATAAAGTTGCAAAACACAGCGCATAAGCCATGACTCTCGCTTTGTGTCGTGTTTTCTTTATTTCATTTGGACCCCAATTCTTTTTTATTTAATTTAAAATTCCAAAATATATATAAACATTACATATAGGAACTCATGATTGCACTCGGTAAGATCTTCGGTTTTAGTGGTTCCCTTGAGGCTTGACATCAAAGGGACAGTCAATCATTTTTAGTGGTTCTCTTGGACTCTTAAAATTAAAGATAGATATTCGGGTTTCAAAAAAAAATTCTCAGAGAGCTCTTCTGTTTGTAGGTGAGTGTTTGTTCTTTTCTTGAACAATTTCCTCGAGTTGGGTAAGCTTCTTCAGAAAATAAAAACAACACACACAAGAGCTGAAGCAGAACGGGGAGCGAACAAAAACGACCACTCCCTATCTCCATCGTCAAATAGCCATACACAGACCAAACGACCAGCTACTGCGACGACCAGCCACTCTTCGCGTCGTCTCCAGCTGCAGCGACGTCCAGCAGCAGCATCGCCCGGCAAACCACCTGCTGCTTCTCCGTCGTCAACCAGCAGTAGCCGCCCAGTTCAAGTCCAGGTCATCGATTCTACTGTGGTCGTCGTCAAGGCATTCTGAAGTTCTCATGAAGTTCTTCGTGTGTGTCGCGTCGACTGTCACTCCGATGTTGCCATTGCTGTGATAGCGACGTTATTTCTGTTCGAGTGTGCATAATCCCAGTCAAGCTCAGTCCGTCAAGGTCGTAGAGGTTTCCGGGCAGGTTCGCGGCTCCGTCGAGTTTGTTGTTGTCAAAAGTTCCCTATCAACTTTTTGCTATCCGATATCGATTCAGTGGCGTTGGTAAACAAGTTCTAAAAGAAATTTTGGTTCCAATAAAGGTTAATTTTTTCTCTCTATTCTCTTATTCTCGTCACTTTCATGCGTGTCATTTTTGTGATATAATTTTGATAGTTTTGTTGCTTATACGGGTATTATATTCTATTTTTAGTACTATGGTTCAACATACTGTTTGTTTTGAATTTAGTTGTTTGATTCTAATTTCACTACTTTTCTTCAGGCGAGAAAATATACATCCCTTACAATAATTATACAGATTCATTATTTTTTTTTATCTGTGTGTGCGTGTTGTGTATTTATCTGTATCTTTGAAATGGGTTTTACTTCTGTTTTGAATCCTTTTCACATATCAAACAGTTGATGCTTGAGTTGGAGTTATAGTTACAAGATTATTCTTGCGGTGATATTGCATGTGTTAAAAAAATATTAGTAAAACTTTTAGGGCATTAAAAGGGTTTGGCTCTCTACAATGGGTTATATGAGGTACATATTAATTAAGTACATCATAGTGATTATGGGTACGGTTCCCGTGACATATTTACGATGCCTAAAATTCGGGGGTACATTTCATGTAACCCGATTATAACGACTCTTGATAATCTTACTAAATAAATTAGGATTTTTTTTAGAGAAAAATAAAGTAGAGAATAGTAGTTGCTTTAGGTTTGCCTTAAAAAATAAAAATGAGACGAGCCTCGCCAAACAAGAATGCATAAGTTGCGGGGCCCTCATAAATGTATATATAAAATATTTAGATTCCGGGGTGTGTCGTTTAGCGGATTTCGCGGCGTTCCCAAAACAATAACGCGTTAGCATCGTTCGGCGCGTATTTAATAATGCTACCTTCTTAAATGCGGGTGCGCATTTATGTGACCCAAATCTTACTCTCGGCAGAACTGAAATACACTAAAGTCGCAGGCGTACTGGTTGCGGTGCGACTCGAAATGTGTTTTCGTGACGTCACAATTCTTCTTAAAATTAAAGGCGGAACATTGCAAGCACATAGTTAAAATATATATAAAAGAATCAGATAGAAACAAAAATCGCAATTGAGCGACCGTGCTGAAACCACGGAACTCGGGAGTGCCTAACACCTTCTCCCGGGTTAATAGAATTTCTTATCCGGATTTCTGGTACACAGACTGTAATACAAAGTCATAAATTTCCTCGGTTCGGGGTTAAACCGGTGACTTGGGACACCATTATTTTCCCAAGTGGCGACTCTAAGTTAAATAAACAAATCCCGTTTCGATTGTCCTTTAATTGGAACATTTACATTTATACGTTATGTGTGGTGAAAAAGGGAGGTGTGACAGCTCTGGCGACTCTGCTGGGGACAAGTAACCCGGAACTTCGGTTCGGGGTTTAAGAATTCGAGCTCAGTAAAATTGCTATTTTTGCTTATATCTGATTTCATTATATGTTTTGATTAATGTGCTACATGTTTACCGCTTTGATATTGCGTGAACTGTATATATAAAACTGTGCCGAAAACCCTTCTTTTCTTATCTCCGGGGATGTGCTTACTGGTTGAGACTCCCCTTTCCGTTAGTGTCAATACCAAAAATAAGAAAAAGAGGCCGGATAAGTTACAAAGCCGATTGACCCCGCGGGTCACCGGTACGTAGCCCCCTCCTCGATCCGAGTTGTCCGCTCGGGCACACGGTCTAGTACCATTGAAAACATCAGGATACTGAGCCTAGATTTAGGACGTTTATTTGCATCATATCTGACTTAAGTGACTCAACACAGGGGTTGGGTCCGTCTAGGACAGGTGACCCGGTAATCAAAAGACCGAGCATGTTATATGTTGCATTTATTTGTTCTAGATTATTATTGGCTAAATTCCTGAAAGCAAAAAAAAAGAAATTATAGAATAGGAAAATCGAAATGTCGACGAAACGCTGTCGAAAATTTGAAAGTTTGAAAAAAAATAGGTAGAACAATTTTGTTCCAATAATCTGACCGAACTACGCAGGTTTGATTCTCACCATTAGGTGGGATACGTAGGCAACCCTCATCGGGTTCAACCACCCCTTTAAAAAAATAAAAAAAATGTGTGTTTAATTTTGTCAATAAAATCAAAGTGATGCCGTTTTTGCAAATAGCCGAATGTTCTGAAAGGATGCCGGAAGGCTATTTTTGCAAAAATAGCCACTTTGAAACATTTTTAATAATTTACGGGCACAACCTTGAAATATTCCTTGTGGAAATGTTGTAAGGCCATAGCCGCAAAATCAAGTCGGGTTCACACCCCTTTTGCAAAAATAACCAAAAAATGTCAAATTTTTGATTTTGTTATAAATAAGTCGGGTGATGCTATTCTTGTTTAAAACAAGCCGAATGTCCCTCAAAAGGACGCCAGAAGGCCGTTTTTGCAAGAATAGCCACTTTGAGTTATTTTAAATAATTTGCGGGCATAGCCTTGAAATATTCCCTCGCGAAAATGTCGAAAGGCCGTATCCGCAAAATCAAGTTTTGAGTCATCTCTCAACTTTACAAAAATAACCACTTTATCAAACAAGCCATTACATGGCCAAAATTTTGCTGAAATAGCCACATTTTTGCCTGTGTCGGTGCTGAACGATGCCCCATAGGCCCCAGGATAAAAATTTTACTTTGCATCTTCTTAAATAAAGTTTTGCAAAAAGAGCCACTTTGTCTAAGTAAGCCATTATATGGCCAATTTATGAAAAATAGTCTTGTGTTGGTTTATGGTGATGCCGAACGATGCCCCATGAGCCACAGGATAAAAAAAAATTCAAGTTTATCTTTCTTAAATAAATTTTGCAAAAATAGTCATTTTGTCAAATAAGCCATTATGTGTCCAATTTTGTAGAAATAGTCATAATTGACACCAAAAATATTCTTATTTTTGTAGAAATCTCTGGCACAATGTTGAAAGTTTTTCGTTAGAGTTTGTAGTGGGAGTCGGCTTCCATAATTTTCTTTTAAAAAAAAAATCAAATAAATATCTCTTTATTTCTTGCATTAATTTGCAAGAACTACGCTCGGTCTGATTCATGCGGGGTCATGATACGTAGGCAATCTCCATAAGATTCGACCACAACTGTATATATACATATATATAAAAAATAAAAATAAAAATAAAAAAAAAATTGATAAGGACTGGCTGAGTCCATTCTAACATGTTTTGTCTTGAATTGCAAAGTAAGTAGAAGGTGGTTGGTTTGTGACAAGCGGACAACGCAAGATCCCCGAAAGATGGTACAGGAGGAAATAACCCAAAGATTGAAAAGCTTAGAACATCGGTTGAAAAACACGCACGGGTTGGCGGGTCAAAAGAGTGTGGCTTTCAAAGATCTATGCTTGTTTCCCCGATGTCCACTTGCCACCTGGTTTCAAGATTCCCAAATTTGAAAAGTACGATGGACATGGACATCCCATAGCCCATTTGAAAAGGTATTGCAATCAACTAAGGAGTGTGGGAAGAAATGAAGAATTGTTAATAGCTTACTTTGGGGAAAGCCTTACAGGAGTAGCCTCTGAATGGTTTTGGGATCAAGATGCATCTCGCTGGCACGTCTGGAACGACATGGCACAGGCCTTTGTCAAACAATTCCAATACAACATTGACATTGCCCCGGACCGCATTTTCCTTTCAAATCTGAAGAAGAAATCAAGTGAAAGTTTCAGGGAATATGCCCTTAAATGGAGAGAGCAAGCGGCTCGTGCTGAGCCACCCATGGATGACCATGAGTTAATCATTGTCTTCCTTCGGGCTCAAGAGCCGGATTATTTTCAGAACATGATGTCTGCGGTTGGTCAATCCTTCTTGGATGTAGTCAAAATGGGAGAAATGGTAGAGAACGGTCTTAAGACAGGCAGAATTATAAGTCAAGCGGCTCTCAAGGCTGCAGCTCAGACTGTCCAATTTGAATCTAGTGACACGAATGAGAGGGATGAAGAAGTCATGATGATATCAGGGTCAAGAAAAGGTTCCAGAAGAGTACCTCGACGGTATGCGATGTCTCGACAAGTTTTCCATAACTCCCCTGAGCATTACTATCCACCTCCGAACCCACCATACTCGGTTGATCCACCCCAATATGTTATTCAGCCATCAAATCAACCAAGAAAGCGAGCACGGGTATCACAAAATCTCTACCAGCCTCTGCAAAATTTCCAAATACCTTATAACCCATTTCCAAACCAAGGGTATAGAAGGGAACCAAAGTTGAAGGATAATTTCACACCAATAGGAGTTTCATATGCAAGCTTATTTGAGAAGTTAAAACAATAGGACATGATTGCACCCATCCCTCCAAATCATGTGGACCCACGTGCAAGGAGCTTTGACCCATCTAAAAGGTGTGAATACCATTCCCATGCCCAGGGGCACAACATGGAAAGTTGTCGGGATTTGAAAAGGGAATTAGAAAGGATGATCCAAGAAAGATTGATTGTGATTCATAACAGTGACACCCAGAATATCGTGCTGAATCCGTTACCTGCACATGATGATACACACTTTCTGGCGGTGATGCCTGGTGGCACGGAATATGAGAATCCACTCGGGAATTTGCCGACTGAAATGAGAGAAGGCCCTAGTGGTTCTGATAATCAAATTCGTGGCTAAATGTCAGGCTTATCAATTGGAGAGTCATTTGTGGTGGCTTATTTTGTTGTCATTTCTATTTGTCAGAGTTATTTCAGAATGGTAATCCGAATGTTGTTTTGTGGCTCAAACCTTTTATCCTTGTATTTTTCTTTTGATCATAGTGTCTCATCTAAAGGGGTCTATGTTCGTTCTAAGTATGGTACCCCAGTTTTGTTTTTTGGTTGTTCGAGTCGTTGTTTTATCGGTTAATGCAATGACCTATTTTATATTATTTCTAGACATTTTCTGTTATTTAGTCATCTCCTTCCTATAGTTCTTTTTCTGCTAGCTCTAGTGACATGACGTGCGCGCATAGTTCTGGCCCGATCTTAAAAGTTAATCACAAAACCATTGGGAGGTGATCGAGATATTTAAATGAAGTAAGAACGGTTTGAGATTATTCGAAACCCGAGTCATGAGAAACTGGGGCAAGTAAAAGAAAACCGTTAAAGGCAAGCCGCCAAAATTGAGATGGGGTCGTTCATAATAATGAAAATGAGAGTGTTGCCCAACAGTGCTTTAAAGATATGACGAATATTAATTGTGTTGTTTACACTTGGCATGTTTTGAAGATTGGAATGACGAAGGCATTTTGTTTCTGCTATCCAAACACTTTATCCATCGTCAACCCTTCGAGCCTTATTTTGATTTCTTTCATACCCCTCCTTCGGAATCGGTACCAAAATTAGAAACACAAATAGGGAAGATAAAGAAAGAAAAAGAGAAAAAGAAAACAACGAAAACAACCAAAAAGAAAGGAAAAAAAAGAATGAAAAATGAAAAGGAAAAACTAGAAAAACAAGGAAATTGGGAACTACGTTTGACCTGATTCCTCAAAGAGGATACGTAGGCGCTTCACGACTCGGTCATAGTGTAAATAAAGAAATATAAATCCCCAAGTAAGAAACTGGGGCAAAGAAAAATTGTGTTTATTATAAATAAATTTAGGTCTGAAGGTTGTAAATTTTGAACCCATTTTGTTTTGTTTCGAGCCTTTAATACCATTTCTTTCTAGCCTTATCCAAATCCACATTACGGTCCAAAGAAAGACCTTTTGACCAATCTTTAAAAGAGGCCAAGTCGGGCAAATGAGAGAAGTCTTATCAGAACATAACACTCTGATTCCCATCAGAAAAGACTCGGATCTGCAGCAGAAGAAATATGAGAGAATCTTAGCAGTAGCACCACCAATCCCCAGCGGAAAAGTAACACAAATGAGAGAGTCTTAGCGGTGAAAACCTTCAAAGGCACCATAAGGCGATGAAAGCTGAGAGAAAACCGAAATGAGAGAGGCTTGGTAGTGAAAACCCCTCGGGCACTACAAGTCGAACGAAGGTTGGAAATGAGATAGGAAAGCCCCAGGAGAAGATTACAAAAGGCGGTTTAACGACGGAGGATAGGCTATATGTGCATGCCATGTCCATTAGAGTTGGTATCCGCGTTTGATAGGGTTATTTTATAATTTTTCTTTTTAGAGAGTCATCCTCGTTTTGGTCTTTTATTCTGTTTCCTTTTATCTTTCTCCTTTCATAAAAATTCCCCAATAGAGTCTGTTTGTAAGAAATGACTTCAAAATTTTCCATCAACTTTCCAATTATGCAAGACGGAATTTGATTGGTACACCCAAGTGGTATAAGTGAGGAGGGATTAAGCGCAAAGCCAGTGTCCAGAAGGATATTCCCCAGCAATAGGAAATCGACAAAGGGGTGGATCGGTGTGAAAAAGGATATCTCAATGAAGGTCAATGACCTCGAGGCCAAGGCCAATGAGACTCAAAGGTCGGGAAATGCCCATTCCTTAGATATGCCGCCAAGGAAGGGGAGATATCCCCAGCAGAAAGGTATTTTCAGTGACAATGGTGAACAAAGAAAATGGTTCACCAGTAAAACATGCAAGGTCTTCACGAAGGGTCACTATTATAGGAATTCGGGTGGTCGGTGGAAAACCACGTGGAAAGGTTCGCGAATAAAGAGTCGTCAAGGAAGGCGGGGAAGCAAGAAAGGAGAAAACTATCCCCAGCATGAATATCATCAAATGATAACATCCCCGGCAGGGTCTGACAATGAAACGCAGAGGAGGGAAAGAAGAGGAGAACCATCCCCAGCAGGAGCACCACAACCAGCCACCACATTTTAAAACTAACTAATTTTTCTTTGATTTGAAACAGGAAGAAGAGGGGTTTGTTGGCAGAAAAGCATGCCACGAAGAAGATTCTCAAACTGGGGCAGAAAATTTTCTCCCGTTGCGAAAATTTTCTCGAAACCAAATACCGGGTTGGGGAAAGAAGCCAGATAACGCGAGGAAATGATCTTTGAACCCGGTTATCCCCAGCAGCTTTGAAAGAAAGAAAACAACAAGCTGTGATAGAGGAAATTATACCCCCAGCAGACAGGACAAAACGAGGAAGCTTGCGTTCAGAAAGGCAAGAAGCGGTATCACCCCCAGCAGTTCTCGGAAAAATGAAACACTGATTTCGAGATTTCCCCGGCAGCATTATATCCTACAAGTTTTCAAGGGAGCGAAGCGCGAGCCCCAAAGGAGGTTTGGAAAGAGGAAGAAGGAAAAGGGATCCCCGGACAGGGTAATCCCCAGCTGATGGCATTTCAATCCCCAGCGATTTCGTGAGATAGGTTTTAAAGGAAGTGGAAAAGGAGGAAATAAAGAAGATTTTCCCCAGCAGCATTACCCCAGCAGGTAAGTAATTAGTTCCAAAGACATCCCCAGCAGTCAAGAGAAAAATAACACAACCCGGGAGGAAAGCAATTCCGAAACAAGGTAATTCGGAAGAAAGGATGGCCCAAGAAGCGATGCAGGAAGAAGAAAGTGGTGCAGGAAGCAAAGGAAGGCGACATGGATGGGATGGAGTTAGTAAGATGTTGTTGAAGTCAGGAGCCCGCCTGAAGAGAGGAATGGCGATTTATTTTCAAAAGATGTTGTTGAAGTCAGGAGCCCGCCTGAAGAGAGGAATGGCGATTTATTTTCAAAAGATGTTGTTGAAGTCAGGAGCCCGCCTGAAGAGAGGAATGGCGATTTATTTTCAAGAGATGTTGAAGTCAGGGAGCCCGCCTGAAGAATGGAGTGGCGATTTATTTTGAGTTATAGTTGAAGTCAGGGAGCCCGCCTAAAGAATGGAGTGGCGATTTATTTTGAAGTGGTAGTTGAAGTCGGGGAGCCCGCCTGAAGAATGGAGTGGCGATTTAGTTTTGAAGTTATAATTGAAGTCAGGGAGCCCTGCCTGAAGAATGGAGTGGCGATTTAGTTTTTGAAGTTATAGTTAAATATAATTTAATAGGAAGTGAAAAACACAATTAGAGGTTTTAGATGAAAGCAACAAGAAGAAGGAAGCAACAATTGGAAGATTTCAAGTAAGGCATCAATTTAGACATAGTCTGAGGAATTATCTCCTAGCGTCAAAATCTTAGTCTGATGAATTTTTCTCCTAAGATATCAAAATCTCAGTCTGATGAATCTTTCTCCTGAGATCACAACAATTTAGACCTAGTCTGAGGAATTATCTCCTAGCGTCAAAATCTTAGTCAGATGAATCTTTCTCCTAAGACATCAAAATCTTAGTCTGATGAATTTTTCTCCTAAGATATCAAAATCTCAGTCTGATGAATCTTTCTCCTGAGATCACAACAATTTAGACCTAGTCTGAGGAATTATCTCCTAGCGTCAAAATCTTAGTCTGATGAATCTTTCTCCTAAGACATCAAAATCTCAGTCCGATGAATCTTTCTCCTGAGATGGTAATCATTCGATCTATACATTTCAAGTTTTGGTAATCGAGGTGCCCACTTGAAGAATGGAATGGCAATTTATATTCGAAGTTTGTTGTTGAAGTCAGGTGCCCGCCTGAAGAAGGGAATGGCAATTTATGATTAGAGTTTGTTGTTAAAGTCAGAAGCCCGCCAGAAAAGCAGAACGACGTCTCAGTTTCCAAGATTTGATAAGGATAGTGAACAATCGAAAAGTGGTAGAGTGTAACGGAAATCCCCAGCATGAATCAAAAGGAAGGCGGCAAGGATCAGAAAAGATAGATTCAGACTTCGAAGGAGAATAGCTCGAAGATCACAAGTCAGGGAATTCACTTTGGAGTGCAATGCAAGTTAGCAACAAAAGAAGCTTGCGACCAGAATGCGAGTCAACAGTCCGAGATGATCGACAGAAGTTAGTCACAATGAAAAAAAGGGTAAGAAGCCAATCCAAAATGCAGAAGCTGATGAAAGTTGTCCAAGACATGGTCAATGACACAAGAACTGCAAGTCTGGTCCTGATCCAGAAAGCTGTACCTACAACTAGCAAGTATCAAGGTTCAAATTTAGAGTCCGCATGAAGCACCAACCAATACTCAAGATCAAGCTTCAGAAGATTTATAGATAGGAATCTTGTAACTAGTAGCTGATAGGCTTAGTTAGTCTTTCTCATGTTTTGATTTTTTATGTAACAACAGGACCACGGACCGGAACCTCGATGGAACGAAACCTCGACGGAATGACACCTCGATTGGCTCTCCACCTCGGTATACCCCTTCCTCACTCACTTTCGAACTACACGTGGCCTGATTCCTTTATAGCCAAGGATATGTAGGCAGCTCAGATACAAGGGCTCGGTCACATTCCTCTTCTTTTAGTTTAGTCCCTCGAATAAGGGTCGGGTCAAAAACACTTGTCTAGTCGTTCTTTGTCTGAAAACTCTTTGTGTTTTCAGTCAAAGAGGGGCAGCTGTAAACGCGTGATTTTTGACCCTCCCCGAGATTTTTATATTTTTCAGCGTAAAATATTTAGTTTAATTTTAATATAGCTATTTTAGCTAAATTTGACTCTTTTACTTTATTTTTACCTTAAAATGAAAAATAACAAAAATATAGTTTTATTAATGTTTCGTAGTCATTTTAAACTTGAAAAATACAAAAATAGTACTTTATATTTTTTATCTTTTATAAAAAACGAAAATAATAAAAAATAGTTTCATTAATATTTTGTAGTTATTTTAAACTTGAAAAATATAAAAATAGTATTTTATATTTTTTATCTTTTTATAAAAACGAAAATAATAAAAAAAAATAGTTTCATTAATATTTCGTAGTTATTTTAAACTTGAAAAATATAAAAAATAGTTTTATTTTAATTATGAGTATTATAGTTATTTTGATTACCTAAGATTAATTAAATAACACCATTCTCGGTTCCGGGCGAAGAATAATATTTGGGTTCAAACTACCCGGTTTTATAATTTTCGGACCTAGCCCGTAATAATCCGAGTCCACTACACTAAGGGGGACAATACATAATGGGATGTGGGAATAATAAGAAAAGGACAAAGGGAAAAGACAAAGAAAAAAAGACAAAAGGAAAAAACAAAGGTAAAAGACAAAAAATAAACATGGGACTTATTTTAAAAAAAAAAAAAAGAAAAAAAAAAAAAAGCATCATCAGTGAGACAAAGCGATAAAGTTGCAAAACACAGCGCATAAGCCATGACTCTCGCTTTGTGTCGTGTTTTCTTTATTTCATTTGGACCCCAATTCTTTTTTATTTAATTTAAAATTCCAAAATATATATAAACATTACATATAGGAACTCATGATTGCACTCGGTAAGATCTTCGGTTTTAGTGGTTCCCTTGAGGCTTGACATCAAAGGGACAGTCAATCATTTTTAGTGGTTCTCTTGGACTCTTAAAATTAAAGATAGATATTCGGGTTTCAAAAAAAAATTCTCAGAGAGCTCTTCTGTTTGTAGGTGAGTGTTTGTTCTTTTCTTGAACAATTTCCTCGAGTTGGGTAAGCTTCTTCAGAAAATAAAAACAACACACACAAGAGCTGAAGCAGAACGGGGAGCGAACAAAAACGACCACTCTCTATCTCCATCGTCAAATAGCCATACACAGACCAAACGACCAGCTACTGCGACGACCAGCCACTCTTCGCGTCGTCTCCAGCTGCAGCGACGTCCAGCAGCAGCATCGCCCGGCAAACCACCTGTTGCTTCTCCGTCGTCAACCAGCAGTAGCCGCCCAGTCCAAGTCCAGGTCGTCGATTCTACTGTGGTCGTCGTCAAGGCATTCTGAAGTTCTCATGAAGTTCTTCGTGTGTGTCGCGTCGACTATCACTCCGATGTTGCCATTGCTGTGATAGCGACGTTATTTCTGTTCGAGTGTGCATAATCCCAGTCAAGCTCAGTCCGTCAAGGTCGTAGAGGTTTCCGGGCAGGTTCGCGGCTCCGTCGAGTTTGTTGTTGTCAAAAGTTCCCTATCAACTTTTTGCTATCCGATATCGATTCAGTGGCGTTGGTAAACAAGTTCTAAAAGAAATTTTGGTTCCAATAAAGGTTAATTTTTTCTCTCTATTCTCTTATTCTCGTCACTTTCATGCGTGTCATTTTTGTGATATAATTTTGATAGTTTTGTTGCTTATACGGGTATTATATTCTATTTTTAGTACTATGGTTCAACATACTGTTTGTTTTGAATTTAGTTGTTTGATTCTAATTTCACTACTTTTCTTCAGGCGAGAAAATATACATCCCTTACAATAATTATACAGATTCATTATTTTTTTTTATCTGTGTGTGCGTGTTGTGTATTTATCTGTATCTTTGAAATGGGTTTTACTTCTGTTTTGAATCCTTTTCACATATCAAACAGTTGATGCTTGAGTTGGAGTTATAGTTACAAGATTATTCTTGCGGTGATATTGCATGTGTTAAAAAAATATTAGTAAAACTTTTAGGGCATTAAAAGGGTTTGGCTCTCTACAATGGGTTATATGAGGTACATATTAATTAAGTACATCATAGTGATTATGGGTACGGTTCCCGTGACATATTTACGATGCCTAAAATTCGGGGGTACATTTCATGTAACCCGATTATAACGACTCTTGATAATCTTACTAAATAAATTAGGATTTTTTTTAGAGAAAAATAAAGTAGAGAATAGTAGTTGCTTTAGGTTTGCCTTAAAAAATAAAAATGAGACGAGCCTCGCCAAACAAGAATGCATAAGTTGCGGGGCCCTCATAAATGTATATATAAAATATTTAGATTCCGGGGTGTGTCGTTTAGCGGATTTCGCGGCGTTCCCAAAACAATAACGCGTTAGCATCGTTCGGCGCGTATTTAATAATGCTACCTTCTTAAATGCGGGTGCGCATTTATGTGACCCAAATCTTACTCTCGGCAGAACTGAAATACACTAAAGTCGCAGGCGTACTGGTTGCGGTGCGACTCGAAATGTGTTTTCGTGACGTCACAATTCTTCTTAAAATTAAAGGCGGAACATTGCAAGCACATAGTTAAAATATATATAAAAGAATCAGATAGAAACAAAAATCGCAATTGAGCGACCGTGCTGAAACCACGGAACTCGGGAGTGCCTAACACCTTCTCCCGGGTTAATAGAATTTCTTATCCGGATTTCTGGTACACAGACTGTAATACAAAGTCATAAATTTCCTCGGTTCGGGGTTAAACCGGTGACTTGGGACACCATTATTTTCCCAAGTGGCGACTCTAAGTTAAATAAACAAATCCCGTTTCGATTGTCCTTTAATTGGAAAAACTCCCTTGCGCCCTCGCGGGTGCGCAAAAAGGAGGTGTGACAATAAGTTAAACCCAAACCAAATTGCATGTTATATTGGCCTGGTAAATCAATGAAAGGGGGAAAGGCGGTGTAGGGTCACTTGTTTCGCCCCGTGCTCAAATGGCGGTTTCATATTTGGCAGCCATGTTTGACTTTATTGTTAGTCACATCTAGGTTCTCGTGGGTTGGAGTTACCTTGCTCGTTGGGATAATTATATCGAGTCCCGATTCGGTCCCATTCGATGTGCACAAACAATAGGGACACATGTCATACTTTGTTCATAAATCACATAGTCATTGTGGGTACAAAAATAAAGTAGGGTATGCCCGTTATCTGAAAAACTAACACAATAGACTATCATCCTTTCCTAAGAGTTGGAAGTAAAGGCTGGTACAAGGTGAATTCGTCAAAAAGAATTGCGATCATGCTAAGTTCGTGGTGACCGTGATCCTACTTTAAACATGCATATGACGTATCAAACTTATTGCTACGGATGATGCGTGGGTTTTGCATAGACATCGGACATAATTTTGATTTCTTGTAGAGATCATATCCAGATTGGTTTGGTTATTCTCAAAAGCTTATCTATCACTTTTTCGAGTTGGTGTTTGTACTGAGATGGTGAGACTAGGATAGCCTGGAAGTGATATGTGACTAGTTTTACTTCTAAAGAAAACTAAAAATTTGGCTAAGAAACCTCCAAAGACGGTGCCAAATTATTTGATAAAAAAATATTAAACTCTTTGTTAAACTAATTAATGATAAAATTGAGGATAAATCTTAGCCAAGAATAACTAATTCTAGATCTAAAAAATATTGAATAAGAGAATAAGATATAATCAAACTTATAAACTTTCAGGAATCATATAAGATATCAAATATAAATGATAGCCTTGTATTTTTTACATATTATCCTATGATGTAGTGTTATCGACAGAAAAATATGGAATGCCATCTAGAGTGACGATATTTACCTTTGTCGATTCATTTAATCACGATTACAAAGATTTATATTCACTGTCTGAACCTTTTCTTAGTTTTCTTCTCGTCTTATCTCTCTAGGAAAGGAAGCCGCCCTCTTCTTGTCTTCTTGCATTCTATGTATATTATTAGTATTCCCAATTATCTAACGGTCCTTAACGAGAATGCCTTCATCCCTTAATTGTATGTCACGTCACCTCCCTCAAGTATCACAATATTTACTTTGTCGTACAATCTTTTTGATGTATCGATCTCGACAGTGACCGGAAAATTTGTTGTTATTACGCCATACCTACGACCATGACTCAGTTGACCCCTTATCATTCCTTTTAGTGCTAATTCACGTGTGGTCAAATTTTGACTCATACACCATTTTATGTTTAATACCAAGGAAATCAGTTCTAACTCATATTAGGTGTTTCAAAATTTTAAATAATAGAACCTCTATGTGAATCTTGTTTTGTTTTTAGTTACATTGCATTTTTAAATTGAAAATGTTAGTATTAAAATTTGTATAAGAAAAAAAATGAAGTGAGAGTTGGAAAGGTGAAAATACATACTTCAAGAATTTTATTTGGAAGCTTTCTATGGTGTATTAATTTTCAAAGAGACAATAAAATTGAAATGCCTTATCCAGGGACGGTAACAAATGATGAGAGGGCAAGATGTCAGAAATAGTAACTCATAGCACATCAGGCATGGCAGAATGCATGTAGAATAAATAGTTGGATGAGCCCACCTTTCTAAATTTTACATGTCTTAAGACTGATAGAAATTAGGGATGGTAATGGAACGGTGCGGGTGCGAATCAGTGCGGGTTTGAGTGTTAGAGGGGCGAGGCGGGTTTGGGAATTTTTCAGTAGGACTACTGATCAGAATACTGATTATGAGAACCACGACCAATCGGAGCACCGTGAGTAGCCTGAAGTGATGAATGAAACGACCTGGAAGGATGACCTCTACCGAAAAAATCCCTGCCTTCATATGAGGCACCACTGAACAATGCCCGAGTGGTGAGGCCTCTTGTCAGACCCCTAACCACCCCCTATGATAGAACCATCTTCTACTCTACTGGCCACATTGGCCGCATCCTGAAAAGAAATCTCGTTCTCCATCTTCTTAGCCATCTGTAATTGAATATGCCGAACGAGTCCCTCAATGAACCTCCTTACACTTTCTCTCTCTCTTAGTGGGAATTGTAAGAAGAGCATGACGGGCCAAGTTAATGAATCTGGTCTCACACTGGGTGACAATCATAGAACCCTGTCGGAGATGTTAAAACTTCCTCCGATAGTTCTCCCTCTAAGTGATAGGAAGAAACTTCTCCAAAAATAACTGAGAAACCTGATCCCAAGTCAAAGTCGGTGACCCAACTGGTCTAGCCAAACAATAATCTCTCCACCAAGTCTTGACAGACCCAGACAAATGAAAAACACCAAAGCCGACCCCATTGGTCTCCACTATCCCTAAGTTCCTGAGAACCATATGACAACTGTCCAAATAATCTTGGGGATCCTCAAAAGATGTACCACCAAAAGTAGTACTGAAGAGCTTGGTGAAGCCTATCTAACCTCCACAAAGCCTCCGAAGATGTAGCTGATCTATCACTGGTTTGTGCTGCTACTCGGTTGAAGAAATGGCATGTGACCTCTCTATTCGTGAAAGGCAAAAAGTAGAGGTTTCAATTTAGAAGTGAGAGAACAAAATCGCACGACTGAGAAGAATAGAAGTGAAATTGTTCCTAACTCTATATCCTTTAAGGGATAAAAACAAACATCATCGTATCAATCCCTCAGACTCTACTAAGCTTGTTCGTGAGTTGTGAGACCTAAGTAACCTAGAGGTCTAATACCAATGTATCACGATCCGAATTTTTCACCCTCGTGAATAGTGATGGAACCTACTAGTGAAAGCTAGGTAAGCCAATTATTCCAAGTATTTAACTAGTTTTTATTTTTTTATTAATCCATTGGAAATTCAACACAACATAACAAAAATAGCAGAAATAATAATAATATAACAGTGCACAAGACAAAATTTGATAATTTAGATTAATACAAACAGCGAAAGTCTAAGTACAACTCTACCCAGGATTTGGTATCACAATGTCACGGACCATCCACCAATACTACAAATAAAGTACACGAATCTATCTCCGAATAAGTAAAAACAGAAGGAAATTATAGAAGGAGACGTCAAGGCCTACGAACACCTACAGGACTACCTCTGGTTGCCTGAATGGACTGAAGGCGCCTCACTACGGTCCAAAAGCTATAGCATTGGGATCTGCCTACAGTGCAGAGTGTAGTATCAGCACAACCGACTCCGTGTGCCGGTAAGTTTCTAGCCTAACCTCGGCAAAGTAGTGACGAGTCTAGGACCAGAATACCAAATAAACCTGTACAGTTAAATCATATACAACGGAAAATAAAGGCAGAAGTTTACAATTAAAGATAGGAAGGGAAAACATATGCGGGGGAATCAAGTAACAATAGAAAATTAATAAATATCTATAAATAACACCATACATCAAATATCAGCAATAATTAGGAAATCAAAGACAAGTGCACGTCATCACCTTTCGTGCATTTACTCTCGTCCTCGCCATAAGAATCAATATAATCTGCACGACATCAACCTTCGTACTTTTACCTCACATAATTATGGCACGGAATTATCCTTCGTGCATTTATCACTCATATCATGGCATGACATTGTACATCGTGCGACAAGACATCACTATATTGGGGAAAATTTTTTATGACGCGGCAAGACACGTGGAATATGCACAAGTTTAGTATTCTGAAGGAAGGTGAACTAAAGACACAAGAGGATAAAATAGACACGGGACGCAATACGACTGCAAAACCCGTGCCTATTTGAAGCGGGCTAGAATGTGATTTTATAAGACAAAGGAAATAGATATGAGCACCGTATCTTTTCAAAACATCCAGAAGCAACGGGTCAAAAAGCATTTGGAGCAAGGATCCGAAGGCAGAAAAGAGTCTAAATTCAATCATTAAATATCTTATACGTTAAAGGATCAACATTTATTGAAAATGGTTGTGTAACGACCTATTTAATGTCATTTATTGCTCATTAAAACTTACGTTTTATTCCTCCATCTAGAGTCAGCTATAAAAGGAGGAAGTTATACCTATTGTAATACACAACAATCACTGAAATACAATCTTTTTTACTGTCTATTCTAATTATTGAAAGCCTATTACATTTTTTTGGTCTCTTGATTATTAGTAACCCGATTTCTCTATTATTTTCTAGCTTTAACCGAAGTTCAATATTTTGGTTAAACAAATTGGTTCCGTTATCGAAAATCTGATAATCAATTCTTTCTGGAACTTATACGTTTCATTTGTTGAGAACGTCATGTCGAACAACAACAACAACGATGTTAAAAACCAGGTCCCTCATGATCAAAGGAACTTGAACAATGATAATTTAGTTCTGTCCCTTCCGGCCTCTCCACGTCAATCTCGAGTGTGAGCACGTGATTTTTGCACTAGGCAAATAAATTCCAAAATTAAAACAAATAAATATTTATGAGTGTAATTGCATAATTTGTTCGAAATTAGATACATTGTTAGTGTTTGAATAATTAGAAAATTAAAAAAAATATAGGAGGAATACTTGCATTTTTTAATTAATTAGTTTTAGGAAAAAAGAAAAATCAACAAAAATAGCCTTAATAGCGGAAAATATAGAAAAATAGTAAAAATTACCAAACTTTTTTAGAAAATTTAGAGAAGCTAGGAAATTAAGTATTTTAAATAGTACAAAAAATACAAAAAGAATTATCTTAAAATAATTAAAATACAAAAATATACAAGCATAATAAGAACTGGACCAAATTAAGTCTGAATTGTTGGCCCAATGCTTTTGGCCCAAGGATCCGGTCCAGTTGATTGAAATTGAAGTGATCTCACCCGTTCACTTCTTCAAATCTAAGCTGATAATATTAGTTGAATTTAGAAGATTAATTAATATGTGGGATTTGATCTCAGCCGTCCATGCCAGTTGATCCAACGGATTGAAGATCTGGGCTCGTTTTAAGGCAATGCGACGTCGTTTAGTGATGACAAATCTTGACCGTTGATCGTCATTGATCTAACGGTCAAGACCACCTTAGTTGGTCCGAGTATATAAGGCTTTGGTCTCCTTTGAGACAAGCCATTATACACTCCTCAAACCCTAGCCGCCCTAACCCTTCTCCTTCTTTATCGTCTTCATCCCTTGCCGGCCATGGAGGCCACCGCCTCTCATGGTGGTCTCCGGCCACTCCCTTCACCCTCCTCTCTTCTTTCCTTCTTCTTCTCCATAAACCACACCCCAAAACCTAAAACAAACCCTGAAACCCCCCTGTTCTTGAAACTCCGGTCATCGGAGTTCGTCTCCGGTGACCTCAAACAATGAAAACCAACCCCAAACTAACACCATAGGAGCCCCTTTACCTGATCTATCACCTCCTGCTAGTGGTTTCCTTCTAATGTTACCGCACCTTCTTGAATCTTCGAGAACAAGTCGCCGGAACCCTAACTCCGGCGACCTAAACAAACCTTTAACCAAAATCCCACCTTTTCCTTCCTTAGAATACCATTTGCTAACCAGAAACCCTAAAAGACTTCGTATTGAAGTCTAACAAGAAAAACCAGGAAAAAGAAAATAAAGAAAGAAAAGAGAAAAGAGAAAAGAAATTTGGAAAAGGAAAAGAGTGAAAAAAAAGGAAAGTGGGAAGCTTAGGGGACCGGCCCTGCTAAGCTAAGTTTCCCGACTCCTTTGCCTGTTTTTTTTTATTTTTTCTTGTTTTGTTTTTGCTATTGTTTTCTGTATGTTTGTTTTGGTAGTCTTTTACATGAAAATAGGATTTCTTCTTTCTGCTTTAATCTTTTTGTTTGGTTTTTCTTGTTTAAAGATCCTCTCTTGATACATTTGTTAAACCGCATGATAGTGATTCTGATTCTCATTCTTCTTCATTCTGTGTTTAGATTAGGGATTCTTCTTTGATGTGTTTTTAATATCTCTTATGTTCTTCTTATATGTTTGACTCGCATGTTTAGTTTAGGTTTAATCTTTGGAAATCTAGTCAGCTGTTTTGATTCATGTTCTTCACCTGATATGATAGATTAGGGATTTTTCCTTTGGCTATTCTTCATGACTTTTCTGTTCTTCTTCATCTTACAAGTTAGATTAGGGATTCTTCTCCGTTTATTTTCCATGCCTTTTCTGTTCATCTTCACATTCTCTATCATCCGCATGTGTTAGATTAGGGTAAGTCTTTGGAAGGTTTAGGTTTAGTTGTTTTGATTATTATCATTTCTTGTCTACTCTGTTAAAGCCATGTCATGTTAGTTTATTTATTGTTTTGTCTGGGTAGACCATGTCTCAATTCTCTTTACTGTTTTGTGGGATTTAGTCTTTATGTGTCTATATCAATGAACTTTAAGTGAGTTTTGGGTTTTTCAATGATTCATTCAACATAAAAATGATTGTAACTAAGCCTGCTTAATGTTTAATTGACACTTTGTTATTGAAACTGAGTTTGTAAGTCTAATTAATTGAGATTCAACATTATCCAACTTCTTCTCTGAGTTTTGATTAGTTGATGAACAAGTTTGGTTTCATTTTGGCTATGTGTGCAATTGTCTGTTGAAATGGCTAAGTTGGTAATGTTTTTGTGTTAGTATGAGCATTGTTAATGCCCATCAGGCTTAGGAGGATTTGGTTATAGCTGCAGTAGAACTAAAATTAGTAAGTGGTTATTTCTAAAAACATGTAGTATGATAGGGCTAAAAATGAAAATAAAAAATAGGCTATAAGTTTAATAAGTAACCAAGAGTGGTCAATTTTGTAATTGACATGCTCTGTTAGGTCTTTCACACTGGCCAAATAGTTAAGTAGGCTAGTTGAGTAATAATGGGGTTAAGTCTGAAAATTCAGACTTACCAAGGCTTAAGTAAGCCCTGATCACATGTGGCTAGGCTTGCAAAGACCTTAGCCCATCCCGAGCCTTGAAATGACAAAGCCAAGCCCATCTTTGGGATTGGCTAAGTTTTAAATAGTTTAAATAGAATAATAAAGCAGGCTAGTCCTGCAATTAGCTTGAAATTGAAATAAAGTTCTTAAGTAACAAGAAAATGAAACAAAGTGGTTAAAATCGAAAGAAGTCTTTAAGTCAAAAGTGGCCAGTCCTTAAATACTAATACAAGCATTGGCCCTTAATTAAATAAGAGCAAAAAATCTGAAAACCTGACCTAGGTAGGTCGGGTAATTCAGCTATGTCCTTAAGGGCATATAGGGAACTTAAAATGGTAGATTAAATAGAGCATATAGGGATATATGAGACATTTGTGCTCCTGATTTCTGCAATTTTGCAGAAATTTAAGGGCATAATGGTCTCACTAAAAAGAAAAATCAGTAAAAATCAATAACATGTAGGGATACTTTAGTAATAGCTTAAAAATAGAATTAAAAAAAACCTTCCAGCACATGCTGGAAGGAATCTTGTAACTGAATTGGGGTGCAAATTGTAGATTTAGTAAATTAAAAGGAGAGGGAAAAGGGATTAATCCTTACTCTTACCCCCCAGAAATTTACCTATCTTCTCCCTATAAATACCCCCTAAAAAGACTCAATATGTGCTGGTTTTTCACATAGAAAAATTCAGAGTGAAATACATTAACAATAGCAAATAGTTTTCTGCAATTTCGAGTAGGAACTACTGTTGAAGTTGTGTATTTGTGGGAATTTCTGCTTGTTTTGCTGCTGGGTTTCATATCTGCTGTTTGGTGTGGTGTTTGCTCTTTTGGAATTTGATTCTACACTACTGCACCTTCATGTTGAGTCTGATTGCTGTGCTTACTTCTATTTCCCTTGGAACTCAACGAATCTACTTTGCTGAATCAGGTACATACTCTGTTCGAAGCAATGTAATACTGAAGTGTTTGATGAAATGAAGTTCGAGCTTAAAATCCATCGTTGTTTTTCTTCTGTATTTTGTTTTATTTTTTAATTAGCAGGCTAATGTTAGTTTAGATCTGTAATTTGTTAGTATAGTATTGTATGTATAAGTAAGGAGTCAAACATAAACAATGTAATAGATAGTATGATAGCAGTAGTGTAGTCGTAGATAGTATATCACCTAGTTAAAGTAAGTAAAACTCTTAAAACAAGTTAATTAACCATAGTCTAAATCGTTAATAACTCTCTCACAGTAGTAATATAAATCATGCTCGCATAATTAATCAGATCGGTAGATCAGCATCTAGAGGTGAACGAGTTTTAAAAGAGAAAATAGTAGATAAAGTAATAACTAAGTTGAGAATGGGTTTGTGACATCTCATAAGCTTAATTAGTAGCAAAACTGGTGATACAACTGTGCATATGTTAAAAAACTCACCTAGGCACAATCAGGACATCATAGTAAGTAATTAAACTGTCTAGTTAAGTAGTTCTTTACATAGTTAAATCCTCTTTCTTAATTGTTTAGTTAAGTAATTTCACATTGATGTAGATGAGTTATCAGAAAACAAAAAGGAGTAAAAGTAGTTGATTCTCGTATACATCAGTTAGTTGTGATCTAGAATTAATATTGACAATTTTTGTACAGTGATCTTCCCCTTTGATAAATAAAAAAAGCAATTGAAATTCATTCTCAGTTTTATCCATGTTTGTTCTAGTATGAATTCTTCATGTTTACTGTCATTTTGTTTGGGCCTAATACACAACATGGGCCTGAACTATAGTATGAAGCTGAGTGGGTTGTTGAACGAAAGCCTGAAGACAGTCTGGGTCGCTAAGACCCGGACAGATCCAACGACCTATTAAGTATGGATGCAGAGGCCCAGGCCCAATAATGGAAATGACAATGGCCTGGGTCAGATTCTGAAATTATAGTGGATTATAAACAACTAAGGAAAAATCCAGAATAGAAAAATATAGTGAAATAATAGGATTGGACTATAAAATTTAACCGGGATGAGCCTCACATGAACACCAAATAGTAGGGTCCCCTTTAGTTAAAAAGTGAGATGTAAATAGATTCGGGAAAGCTAATAGTGAATTCCATAGCTTCTCCCAAAAGACTTAAAAGCCGCTAGACATTATTAGGCACGATTTAATATACTTTCCTTAAATACGAGTGTGCACTTGATGCGACTCAAATCCCAAATCTCGGCGAAGCCGAAATGTACTAAAGGTTACAGGCGTACTGGTTGCGGTGTGACTCAAAGTACGTTTTCGCAACGTCGTAATTCTTAAAAATGTAAAAAGCAAAAACACATACGTATTGCTTTAAAATTTATAACAAGTCAAATAAGATTGAGAACGATGGTTGAGCGACCTTGCTAAAACCACGGAATCCGGGAATGCCTAACACCTTCTCCCGGGTTAACAGAGTTCCTTCTCCAGGTTTTTGTTTCGCGGACTGTAATAACAAAGTCAATTTCCTCGGATTCGGGATTAACCGGTGACTTGGGATACCATTATCTTCCCAAGTGGCGACTCTGAAAATTAAATAAGCATCCCAAACCGATTGTCCTTTATATGGAAAAACTCCTTCCTCTTTGTTGTTATATCCTTCTCGGGTATTTGAACACTGAGGTATACCCTACGTACCTTTCCAAATGGATCGGTACAAAGCCGAATGGGGTACTGAAAAGGGAGGTGTGACATCGAGAAGGCACTCCCATACCTACTTCTAGTGAACATGGAGCAACCAGAACATCTTGAAGGGGTTGAACAAACTCTTCAACGCATAATCGACGCACAAACTCTTCAGCGCATCCAAACTTTGGTTGATCGGTTATCATCGTCCTCACCTGCCCCCTACTCCTAATAACAACACTCTCGAGAATCTGCGATCTGTTCTTGATAACACGAATACAGGATCTCCCAGCGGACCACGTGAAGTGGATACAGGTAATGCAAACAATTCTTATTTACAAAACATGATACTAACCCTGCAGGCACAACTCAAGGAAAAAAGCGAACGGATCGAACAAATTCCGGGAGTTCCCCCAATAATTAAGGGGATTGACGCGGATAAATATTCTCAGCAACCCTGGAAGCAAAGTGCAGCCCCTCTTCCTATTCCAAAGAAGTTCAAAATGCCGGATATTTCAAAATATGACGGTACAACTGACCTTCGAGATCATGTGACGGCATTTACCACAGGTGTTAAGGGGAATGATTTAACCAAGCAGGAAATCAAATCTGTCTTGGTTAAGAAATTTGGAGAAACACTCGCGAAGGGAGCCCTAACCTGGTACTCACTCTTACCTGAAAATTCTATTAACTCTTTTGCTGAGCTTGCAGATACTTTTATAAAAACACACTCAGGAGCGCAAAAGGTTGAAAAGAGGATGGATGATATCTTCAAGATTTAAGCTAATTACTACTATGTCGCCATTGGATGAAGCTGAACGAGAGTATATGTCAAAGGTACTATACGCAAATGTTGTTGGAGATTTGTTGAAGTTTGACAAATATTATCCCACATCAGTTGGGAAGTGAGTTTGGGAGGGATTTTCCCCCTATAAAAGAAGGCCTAATGTTTAGGATTTAAATACACCTCTCATTTGCCTTCTTATCTTCCTAAGGCATTTGTATCTTCTCTCTTTAGTATTATTTCACTTGTATTTTGGAGTGGAATAAAATATTGGTTGTGTCCGAGGAGTACGCAAAATTAGCCGAACCTCGTAAATTCTGGTGTTTCTTTTACTGTTGCTTTATTGTCTTATTTATTATTTAGTCATAATTTTTGGTATAGTAATTGTGACCCATTCAAACTATATACATTTACCTTCCGCGACATATTATTCTGAATACCAAGTGGTAAAAAAAACAAGAAAATGCAGCTATCTCAAGGTTTGGTGGCCCATACACAATTTTATCCTTACTACTGTTGGAAAGATAGAGATAGAGGAGACTCGAAGAATCAATTCAATTGTGAAAAAAGTCAATTGTTTATTTTTATTTTTATTTTATTTGCCTTTACTCTTATAAATTCCAACCGACTTCACCGGTGATATTTCACCATCGTTATTAATTTAAAGTTAAGTTACCCCACACATTTGCTTCATGTAATAATGCAAAGTGGAAAAGCAAAAATAAATATTACAAGTAAAGCTTTGCATCAAAGTAATTGGTGGGAAATTATGATCATACAGAATTGCATTAGCTGCTTCCAAAAAGGTTTTTGATTAGTAAATCATACGGAGAGAAAGTATTTGTTTCTCAATCTTTAATTTATAAGGAGGAGTGAATAATTTAACATTGCTTTAGTTTCATTGAACCTTACATTATTAATAAACTTTTGCATGCAGCCTAATTGCTCTAAAAAACTGAACTCGAATCATGTTTGTAAGAAAAGTTGGGAATACTACTTTACGGAAAAAGAAATAGGAATAACCTTTTATGTAAAATTCTAAAAGAACATTAAAAGAATAATTAATTTAAGTCGATCATAAAACAAAAACAAATTAAGATGATATTAACTAGTACTGTATAAAGTATAAACTTTATAAAAGGTTGTCGAAAAACAGACAAAAATCACTTGTCACAATGTAAACGAGGAAGTAGTTGATATATAATTAATGCACATAAAGTTGTCCCTTTAAGCGTGTTATGATAGTGAATTTTCTGCTTTACTACCTTAGCTGTTTTAAATAAGAAAAAAAAAAAATCATTTAAGCGTTACTATTGGATCAAATTAGTCACAAAACCTCAAAGAGTTATTATCACTATTAGCTACTACTAGAAAATATTTATATTTGGTAGCTATTTTAAAACTTGTTTCATTATATATATATATAATTAAAAAAATTATATTTTTTCGATTATTATTTTCACGGTGACTAACAGTCAAACTTAAAATGAAATTGAGTTAGGTTTTCTCAATCCATAATTTCAATTTGAAACAAGTGTAGAAAAATTGGATGCCAAAATAAAACAAAATGACGAGCATTTTCGTCCCTTCTTTATCCCGTATCTCCCTCACCAAACTAAGATACTAAAACGAAAATATATATAAACGTGGACTATTATCAAACACAGGAAAAAAAAAATTAAATATGGAGTGCAAATAATGCTACTGAAAAATGTAGTTTTGCCGTACCATTTGCACCCGTTCTAGGTGTTTTGGCATTTGCTTTCATCGCATTTTTTTTACACCTCCCATGGACCTTCTGTGTATTTTTCATTTACTCAACTTTTCTATTTTCGATTCAAAACTAAGGAAAAAAAAAATAAAAGTTACTAACTTTAATTCTAAAAATAAAAGAGCAAATTCAATAAAATAAAGTAATAATGAAGCAAAGTCATAATAAAATACTAAAATACAATTATTTTTTAAAGTACATTTTCAATTGAAGTAATCATTTAAGTATCTTGTATAATATTATTGTCCTAGATTGTCGGTTTTTCTACTCACATTTCTTTATTACTAATGTTCAGTTAAATTGAACTTGAGTCCAAAATTGAATCCAACATGGGTATAAGTTATAACCAATAGAAAAAACGATATTGTATAATCGCTTTTATAATACTTGTCAAAAAAAATGATATTGTATAATCGCTTTTATAATACTTGTCAAAAAATATGTATTACTATTATATAATATATATATAATTTAAATATTTGTAAAGCTATCGTATATAAACAATTTCGGTGCGGCCTAAAAGTGATCTTTGACAATACCAATTCCAATTACGGGTGTAGCTCCATGAAGATAGGCTATAATTACGTATTTTAGTCGATTATTACACTCTAATTTACTGCACTTTAATTGAGTTTACACTTTAATCGCTAGTGTTTTGCACTAACGGTGAGTTTTATGCCTCGTAGGAGTGATTTCGAGTTACATAGATGTTATGGAATGAATTCAAGTGATTTGGAGCTTTGAAATCTGAGTAAAAAGCCCAATGAATTAAGCCGAGATCATATTCGGGATCAACAGATGATAAAACAACAAAACGAAGACTCGAGGAGGTATATTGTGTACTGGCTAATAAATTGGACATAACTTTTTGCTCAGAACTCCATTTTGGCTCCATAATATATGGTTGGAAAGATAACTCAAAGTGCTAACTTTTATATTTTGTATTTTTTCAAATTCAAAACGGAACAGGGAGAAAAACCGCGGTTTCACCGCGACTGCGGTAGAACCGCGACAGAGTGCAGACGCAGACAATTGAAGAATCAGAGGCCATGTTTGGCTGCGGTTTGACCGCGACCGTGGTAGAATCGCGGCAGGAGACGCAAATTTTAGGGACTAAAGTGCAAAATACGAGATTTTTAGCCCAAAACCCTATTTTAAACACTAGACTTCACCCAAGAGAGGCATGTATTGATTTTTAGAGTATCTTGGCACGGAAAACTATTGTGAGATAATACTTCAAAACATCTTTCTTCTTTTCTTTGATTTTCATTGTTAGTATTATATCTTAGTTTGTTTTTCCATAGCCACAAGTATCTAAATCCTTTGTCTAAGGTTTTGATGGAACCTATTAGGGGATGAACTTCTTGTTTATGTGAATACAAATTGCTAGTTTAATCTCTATTTGTTCAACTTCGTATTTGTTGTAGTTAATTGACAGGATCCTCAATTTGATGTGCCTATTTAGTATGCATAACTTGGAAAATAGTACATATTTAGGTTATTATTAAACAACATCACTCCTAGATTATAAGAGGAATCTATAATTGCGGGTTTAAAGGCGGGATTAGGGATAATGAAGCCTTGAGTGTAATCTAAAGTGAATTATGCTAAATAAAGTAAGCTAGTGTATCTCAAGAGAGTGCAATAGTAAATTATTATGATTACTTATGAGAGATTTACGGTAAGATGAGCGTTCATAACTGATAGAGATGTGTTGGTAAATTTGTATGAGCATAAACAGAAGGAATTCCATCAATAGGGAAAATCATTGTCTTATCTTCTTCTCATTATTGTTTACAACCTTATTAGTTTAGTTTACAGCTGTTTAGTTACTTGAAAGCGTAGTTGGTAAAGAAACATTCAACTGAGATTCGAATATTCGGGAAGCTGGTTCTGAAGAGATAGTGAGTCTGAAGATAGTGATTGATAGGTTAACTCTCTGTGGATTCGACCCCGAGTGTAATATTTGGGTTATATTTGCAATGTCCGCAGAGTCCTTTTTAGAAGGCATAGTTGGGCGTGATCAAATTTTGGCGTTGTTGCCGAGGAGTTAACGGAATTATCAACTGCCATTGACAAAATATAAAGATTCTTAGTGTGGTCAGTTTTCTTTATACCCAAATTGTGAATTTTTGTGTAATTAATTTTTCTTACCTTAGTATATTTTTTTTGTTTGGGTCTTGTTTATTTTCTTAGTTTTGAAAAATAGCATCATATAATAAAAATTGGTGGGATGGTAGTTGTTCATACTATTATGACCATTGTCTTTATTATGGAGGACCACACTCGTGGCAACATTGTTTAAATTCTCCCGGGGGTAGATTGTGCGCACAATATCAAACCCATGAGTTGAGTATTCTTGATAAGTGTGGTTTCCAAAATGGTCATTGTGATGATTGTGTTGATTGGTCCTTCCCTTCCCCAAGCTCCCGCTATGATGATTCTATTATTTTTTGATGAAAATGACAGGGCTAACGAATTGGAAGAAGTTGAGCATGACCAAAAGGGAGAGTTCAAGCTCATGTTGGAGTGCTTACTTGAAGGATGACATAAGGAACAAAGTGCATTGGAGGAGCTTTTGGAAAATAGTCTCCAAAATTTCTTGGCACTGAATCAAAACCAAAAACTCTCAAATGCCCAAAATGAGAAAATAATTGTGACGACCCAAAGGGTCATCACTTATTTAATTAATCATTTCGAGCTTCCTGAGGCCTTGAAAACCTCATTCTATATTGCCTCGATTTACGTGCACGATCCGAGCATGTAGCCGGAAAGATTTTTGTGATAGAAAATATGAATTCTATGAGAATTTTGGATAAAAATGATATTAATATTGATATGGTTGACTTCGGTCAACATTTTTGGTAAACGGATCCGGACCCGAGATTTGATGGTCCCGAGAGGTCCATAGGAAAATATGGGACTTGGACATGCGTCCGGAGTCGAATTCTGAGGCCTAGAGCCCAAGTTATGAATTTTTAGGTGAAATTATTTTTGATGCAATTATTAAAGGAAATAAATTAATTGACCTTGGTATCGGGCTCGTATTTTGGTTCCGACGCCCGGTACAAGTCTTAAATATTATATATGTGATTTCTGTAAAGTTTGGTGACATTTGGATGTCGTTTGAGTTGTTTTGGACCTTGAGTCCCAAGTTTGAAAGTTTTGAAAACTAAAGGTATGAAAATCATGCATTTGAGGCTTGATTTGATGAAAACGAGGTGATATTGGCGATGTGATCGCACGAACAAGTTCATAATGTATTTTTGAGGTTATGTGCATATTTGATTTGGAGCCCCGAGGGCTCGGGTGAACTTTGGATAGGCCACGAGATCAATTTTTTATGTTAGAAGTTGCTGTCAGCACCCGGTCTGCAGAGTTCGCAAATGCGAACAATAGTTCGCAAATGCGAACTCCCCAATAATCTGCAGAGTTCGCAAATGCGAACTCCCCAATACGAACTCCCCACTATTGTGCCTGTGTTCGCAAATGCGAACTTGACCCTACTGTGCCTGTGTTCGCAAATGCGAACTATAGTTCGCAAATGCGAACTAAACACTATTCTGCCTGGGTTCGCAAATGCGAACAATAGTTCGCAAATGCGAACCTCCCCATATTTAGCCTGTGTTCGCAATTGCGAACAATAGTTCGCAAATGCGAACTTCCCAGTTTTGCCTTGGCTTCGCAAATGCGAACAAAAGTTCGCAAATGCGAACTTCCCAGCCTTAGCTTATTTTTCAAACTCTTGAAATTGGTCGGGGTTCGCAATTGCGAACCCATGTTCGCAAATGCGAACACGGAGACTTGTAAATCACGATTTCCAGCTTATTCTTCACATTTTCACAACCGAATAACACCTATTTGCGATTCTTCAAGGATTTCTTCTTCATCAAAACGATTGTAAGTCACTTTTTACTTAATTCTTTCAATTCCTAACATCATTAAACATGTTTTTCATAAGGAATCAATGATTTTCATGGTAGAATTCTAGTTTTTGTTAGAAAATAGGGTTTTTCATAAATTGGGGAATTGGACCTTGAATTGAGGTCCGATTTTGAAACAAATCATATATATGAACTCGTGGGGGATGGGTAACCGGATTTTGGTCCTAACCCCGAGTTCCGACCATGTGGGCCCGGGGTTGAAATTCACTATTCATGGCAGAATGTTGTAAAAGTGGTATTTGGTCTTAAGAATTAGTTTGTTGAGTAGAATTGATGATATTAAATCAATTGTGTATAGATACGATTGGATTGGAGTCAAATTCGAAAGGAAAGGGCATTGCTACGGATTAAATCATTCGTAAACTTTCGAGGTAAGTGTTTGTTCTATCCTAGTTTGTAGGAATATGAATTTAGTTATGAATAAATTGCTGAATAAGAGTTATTGGTGTTATACCGGTAATGAAGGTAATTTGTTGAAATTATTATAAATTATTGGTTTAAAACCGGTAATTATAAATATTGTTGATATAGAGATTATTGGCTAAATGCCGGTAACATATATATTTTATATTTGGGATCGTGTGGTACGCCGACCACAAAGTGACTTAAAATCTTGGCATTGGCCATAGTTGCCGGTAGCCGATTGATATATTTGGGAGCGGGTGGTACGCCTACCACAAGATATGATTATTGATATATTTGGGAGCGGGTGGTACGCCTACCACAAGATATAACTATTGATATATTTGGGAGCGGGTGGTACGCCTACCACGAGATATAATTATTGATAATTGGGAGCGGGTGGTACGCCTACCACAAGAGATAATTACTTGTGATAGTTGGGAGCGGGTGGTACGCCTACCACGAGACATGAAATGAAAGAGGAAATTGAGACATGAAAGTAAGATTATTTTGGATATCTTGAGTTATTGAATATTATTTCAGAGCAGAGTATTTCTTTATAAATGTATTGTATATATATATCTATATTGCAACTGTACAGGTTTAGGTGGGTGACTGGCCTTAGCCTTGTCACTAGTTCGCTGGGATAGGCCAGGCACTTACCAGCACATGGGGTCGGTTGTGCTGATACTACACTCTGCGCTCTTTTTGCGCAGATACAGGTTACGGACAGCAGCAGCGGCAGTAGCGACTTGTGGATTTTCCGACTACTGAGACTACGAGGTAGCCTTGCAGGCGTCCGCAGGACCCGTTGTCTCTCCTATCTATGCTTTTCATTCTGTTATCTCATGTAATCGAGATAAACAACTTGTATTTTCTTTCAAACAATTATGTGTATTATTCTTAGAAGTTCGTGAGTATTGTGACACCGGTCTTGGGTAGTGTATCAGATTTGGATTTTTCTTTATCATATCTGACTAAGTCTTCCGCTAATTTTGATTATTCCGTTGTAATTTTTATGTTGTTAATAAGAAATTGGTTATTAATGGAGATGTAATTAATATTTGGCTTGCCTAGCTTCTATTTAGTAGGCGCCATCATGACCCCGATGGTGGGAAATCCGGGTCGTGACAATAATGCTCATGTTGGAGACCATTCTTGAAAATGAGAAAGAATGTGAGCTAAAATTTGAAGAGTCAAGAATTGAACCTCCGCCAACCGATCCCATGACTACCAATGATGCCGAGAAAAATATGGACTTAGAATCAACCGGTGTAAATAAAAATTTGATTGAGAATGGCTCTAGTCCGAGGGAAGAAGAGGATGCCAGAATAGAAAATTTTCAAAATAAAGGTTTGAAGTCATATTCCAAGAATTTTTCAATATTGGAATTGTGTAGTGATATAAAAATTAAACTACATGAGTCTGTGAGGGACTGCGAGGAGGAAAGGAAACAACCATACATTTTACAATTTGAGGAAACAAAAAACCAAAATGACATTCCTCGCATGAGAGCCAAGAAGTGAAAAATAAAGAATATAAGGCTCGGCTCGATAATAAACTTACCACCCTCTATCGCTCATGGTCACAAGCTTGATTCCAAGCTAGGTGCACAGTTCATATCGTCCAAGTGGTGAGAAAAGTGATAAAATTGTTTGCATTGTGCCGCGACTTAAATTAAGCGCTTGTTGGGAGGCAACCCAATTTTATTTTATTTTCATTTATTATTGTATTATTCTTGTAGTGTAGATTCTTTATTTTTAGGAACATGGAACAAAAAGCCATTGGAACGATGTAGCAACAAACCATTGGTTGGAACTAAGTGTGAGGTACCCGCACGAAGGACCAAGATTGGGAGAAGTCTAAGTACCCCATGAGCTGCAAGAGCTTCGGCCTTTGGCCTACCAGGGAGTTTCTTTTACCCTCTTATTAGTATGGTGTGCATTTGGGACAAGGCACAATTTTAAGTGTGGGGTTGGAGACTTGCCTTGATACTGTATTATAGTGTACATAGACATGGAATATGTTATAATATTGTATATGTGTTATTGCGTATATTTGATTGTACTCATATTAGGAGTAACTGACTTGGCCAATGACGGACGCTTGTCGACGGGTCTCTTGAGGAACAAAGGTAGAGGACACTTCTTGAGGACGGACCACTTGGACAGTACTCTTGAGGAAAGTAGTCCATGTAGCTTCTTTTTATTTTATTTTATTGTTTTTTTCTAGGTAGTGTAGTAATTCCCCCTTGATATTTCTTTAAACCATGATTATTTTACAATAGTTTTATTTGAACCGGGTGTAGTTATTTTTTTTTTATTTTTTTTGGGGGGAGTAGGAGTTATTGTGTTATGTTTTGAAGTGAAGCAATATCTGTTGACTTTGTTATGCCTTGAGAATAGTGAGTACTTTAGTTGTGACCTTTAGGCTTAGTTTTTGACTCTTGTAGAAGTACCTTAAATTGTAGTATCTTAACTTTGCTCAACTGCTTTGACTAGAGTGTCTTGATGAATCCAATCCTGAGTGAATTATGTGTCATGCGTGTGTGAGGTTTGTTGTATTATGTGCATTGTATTTGATGTCTAGAACTTGCCCTGTGTGTTTGCAAAGCGAAATAGTAGTTTTGTTTAGTCTTGAAAGTGATATAGACGTTTCTTTGATGAGCTAGATATGTATATTTTACCTGCCTAATTGTTATGTATTGTAGTTAACCCCTTTGAGCATGTAATCTAGTTTCTTTGACAACTACATTACGAGCCTTACCCATTTATTTGAATTAACCATCTATTTGAATCATTGTAACCTCTCATGAGCACTTGAATTGTTACGAACTTTCTAAAAGTTAAAGTGTGGGGTGGTTGGTTTGGCTTTTGAGTGGAACCAACGAAATAAGGAGAAAGGTGCATTGATTTGAAAAAACAAGAGCCACTTGAATTGAAAAAAAAAAAGGAAAAGAAAAAAAATTCTTTGATAGTGGTGACTCTTGATATAATTGTGCTTAAATAATTTGGGAGTTGATGTATATTGATGTGAATATGGAGTTTGGTTTTGCATAAGTATGGGGTTTGAATGTTAAAGTATATGTATTAAAGTGCTTAGGGAGGTGTAGTCACTCTTATATCTAAATATATCCTATCCGTCCCGTAGCCTACAGTACAACCAAATAAAGTCCTAATTAGTCCTAGATTGAGTGAGCTCGATTAGTGGAGTAGTACACTACGGGCAAGCTTATGGTGTATCTTTTGTGGCATATGAATGTTATTTCTGAGAGTGAATGAATTCTTTCTATCTTGGGTTCCTAAGTCTTCTTAAATTTTATTGTGTGAAACTACACTCTTTTGGTGTGAGGGAACTTGATTCATGAAGGAAAGATAATGTCAATGATCTCTATGTTAGAGTAAGTAGGCGAGTTGTAAATAATGTATGGTACTTATGAGTCAAATCTTGAGGTGAAGATGTTACGCTTTTGTGCTTAGTCTGTTTTAAATACTCTTGGTGTGATGAGTTAGGAAAATTGCTTAAAAAGGCCGTGTCTATACAAAAGTGTAGCTTGATTGCTCGAGGACGAGCATTGGTTTAAGTGTGTGGTGTTGATGATAGGCTATAATTACGTATTTTAGTCGATTATTACACTATAATTTACCGCACTTTAGTTGAGTTTGCGCTTTAATCGCTACTGTTTTATACTAACGACGTGTTTTATATTTTGTAGGAGTGATTCCGAGTTATATAGATGTTATGGAATGAATTCAAGTGATTTGGATCTTTGAAGTCTGAGTAAAAGCCCAAGGAATTATGCCGGGATCGTATTCGGGGATCAACTGATGATAAAACAACAAAATGAAGACTCGAGGAGGTATATTGCACATTGTCTAATAAAATGGACATAACGTTTTGCTCAGAACTCCATTTTGGCTCCATAATATATAGTTGGAAAGATAACTCAAAGGGATATAACTTTTATGTTTTGCGTTTTTTCATATTCAAAACAGAACAGAGTGAAAAACTGCGGTTTCACCGCGACCACGATAGAACCGCGGCAAAGTGCAGACGCAGACAATTGAAGAATAAGAGGCCATGTTTGGCCGCGACCGCGGTAGAACCACGAGAGGAGGCGAAAATTTCAGGGACTAAAGTGCAAAATACGGGATTTAGCCCAAAACCCTATTTTAAACTGTCACGACCCGGATTTCCCACCATCGCGGTCATGATGGCGCCTACTAAAATGGAAGCTAGGCAAGCCAAATATTAATTACATCTCCATTAATTACCAATTTCTTATTAACAATATAAAAATTACAGCAGAGTAATCAAAATTAGCGGAAGACTTAGTCAAATGTGATAAAGAAAAATCCAAATCTGATACACTACCCAAGACTGGTGTCACAATACTCACGAACTTCTAAGAATAATACACATAATTGTTTGAAAGAAAATACAAGCTGTTTATCTCGATTACATGAGATAACAGAATGAAAAGCATAGATAGGAGAGACAACGGGTCCCGCGGACGCCTGCAAGGCTACCTCGTAGTCTCAGTAGTCGGAAAATCCACAAGTCGCTACTGCCGCTGCTGCTGTCCGTAACCTGTATCTGCGCAAAAAGAGCGCAGAGTGTAGTATCAGCACAACCGACCCCATGTGCTGGTAAGTGCCTGGCCTATCCCGGCGAACTAGTGACAAGGCTAAGGCCAGTCACCCACCTAAACTTGTACGTTGCAATATAGGCATATATATATATATATATATATATATATATATATCTTGAGTTATTGAATATTATTTCGGAGCAGAGTATTTCCTTATAAATGTAATATATATATATATATATATATATATATATATATATATATATATATATATATATATATATATATATATATATATATATATATATATATATATATTACATTTATAAGGAAATACTCTGCTCTGAAATAATATTCAATAACTCAAGATATCCAGAATAATCTAATCAACAGAATAAATCTTACTTTCATGTCTCAATTTCCACTTTCATTTCATGTCTCGTGGTAGGCGTACCACCCGCTCCCAACTATCAATGTAATTATCTCTTGTGGTAGGCGTACCACCCGCTCCCAATTATCAATAATTATATCTTGTGGTAGGCGTATCACCCGCTCCCAAATATATCAATAGTTATATCTTGTGGTAGGCGTACCACCCGCTCCCAAATATATCAATAATCATATCTTGTGGTAGGCGTACCACCCGCTCCCAAATATATCAATAATTACATCTTGTGGTAGGCGTACCACCCGCTCCCAAATATATCAATCGGCTACCGGCAACTATGGCCAATGCCAAGATTTTTTTAAGTCACTTTGTGGTCGGCGTACCACACGATCCCAATTCATAAAATATATATATTACCGGCATTTAGCCAATAATCTCTACATCAACAATATTTATAATTACCGGTTTAAAACCAATAATTTATAATAATTTCAACAATTTACCTTCATTACCGGTATAACACCAATAACTCTTATTCAACAATTTATTCATAACTAAATTCATATTCCTACAAACTAGGATAGAACAAACACTTACCTCGAAAGTTTACGAACGATTCAATCAGTAGCAATGCCTTTTCCTTTTGAATTTGACTCCAATCCAATCGTATCTATACACAATTGATTTAATATCATCAATTCTACTTAACAAACTAGTTCATATTGCTAAATATGGTTTTTACAACATTCTGCCTGGAATAGTAAAAACCGACCCCGGGGCCCACATAATCGAAACTCAAGTTTCGAACCAAAATAAGTTCACCCAATCTTCCATGAGTTCAAATATACAATTTGTTCTTAAGTTCGACTCCAAAATGAGGTCTAAATCGCAAATTCTTTGAAAGCCCTAACTATACCCATTTCTCAAATTTCCAACCAATTTACACATGTTTAAGCCTAAAGATTTGATTGATGTTGATGAAAAATGATGAAGACAAGTTAACAATACTTACCCAATGAACTTTGATGAAGAAATGCCTCAAAAATCGCCTAAAAGCTGTGGAGAAGAAAGGATTTTGTGAAAATGGGATAAAATCCCGTAAGTGTTCTGTTTTGGGGTATTAAATCACTGGGCGGAAATTTGTTCTACGCGATCGCGTGAATTGGATCGCGATCGCGGAAGGAAAATATTCAACACTACGCGATCGCGTGGACAATGCTGCGATCGCGTAGAAGAATTTCGCTGGGTGGCACATTTGTACTACGCGATCGCGTGAAAAGGGTCGCGATTGTGTTGAAGGAAAACGGAAAGCTACGCGATCGCGTGCAGACGGCTGCGATCGCGTTGAAGAAAGACGGAAAGCTTCGCGATTGCGTGAAGACAGCCGTGATCGCGTTGAGTAATGTGACAAGGCAGTGCGATCGCGTGTACAAGGCCGCGATCGCGTAGAGTAAAATGTCCGTGTAAAAATTGCAGAAAATCTGCCAGTTTTCTAAGTCCAAAAACACCCCGAACCACCTCCGAAACACTTCCGAGCCCTCGGGGCTCCAAACCAAATATGTACACTAACTCAAAAGCATCATACGAACTTGCTCGCGCGATCAAATCGCTAAAATAACATCAAAATCAATGAATTGAGCCTTAAAACTCAAGAATTCTTTAAAATTCCATAATTTCCAAACTTTCCAATTTAAGGCCGAAACACGTCAAACGACGTCCGTTTTCAACCAAACTTTACGGGAAGCGCTTAACCAATATATATGACCTGTACCGGGCGTCGGAACCAAAATACGAGCCCGATACCAGTACTTTTTAATCAAAATTCAGTTTCATTTTCCTTAAACATTTTCAGAAAACAATTTAACAGAAAAATTCTTTTACCGGGGTTCTAGACCTCGGATTTCAATTCGGGGCATATGCCCAAGTTCCATATTTTTCTACGGATTTTCTGAAGCAGTCAAATTATGGATCCGGGTCCGTTTACCAAAAATGTTGACCAAAGTCAACCATATCAATATTAATATCAAAATTCTTCAACTTTTTCACATATTTCACATATTTCAACATAAATATTTTCCAGCTTTGTGCCCGGACTGTGTACGCAAATCGAGGCAACTATAAATGAGGTTTTCAAGACCTCAAAAGCTCAAAATGATTAATAAAACAAGTGATGACCCTTTGGGTCGTCACAATCTCCACCTCTAAAACAATCGTTCGTCCTCGAACGGACAAAAGAAAGAAGTACCTGAGTCAGGAAACAAATGTGGGTAGCGGCTCGCATATCGGACTCGGACTCCCGGGTCGATGCCTCGAGAGGCCGACCTCTCCATTGAACGCGCACGGAAGGATAACTCTTCGACCTCAGCCGTCGAACCTGCCGGTCTAGAATGGCTACCGGCTCCTCCTCGTAAGATAGATCATTGTCCAATTGGACGGTAGTACTGAAGTCTAACACATGTGTGGGATCGCCGTGGTATCTCCGAAGCATAGATACGTGAAAAATTGGATGCACGGCTGATAAGCTAGGCGGCAAAGCTAATCTGTAAGCCACCCCTCCCACTCTGTCTAGAATCTCAAATGGACCAATATACCTAGGGCTGAGCTTGCCCTTCTTCCCAAACCTCATCACGCCCTTCATAGGCGACACTCGGAGCAATACTCGTTCACCAACCATGAAATCTACATCTCGAACCTTACGATCCGCATAAGTCTTTTGCCTAGGCTGAGCTGAACGCAATCTCTCCTGAATAGTCTTGACCTTATCTAAGGCCTCCTGAACTAAGTCTGTACCCAACAACCGAGCCTCTCCCGGTTCAAACCATCCAATTGGAGATCGACATCGCCTACCATACAATGCCTCATACTGGGCCATCTGGATGCTAGACTTTTAGCTGTTGTTGTAGGCGAACTCTGCTAATGGCAGAAACCGGTCCCACGAGCCTCCGAAATCAATAACACAAGCTCGAAGCATGTCCTCTAGAATCTGAATAGTCCTCTCGGACTGGCCATCCGTCTGAGGATGAAATGCTGTACTCAACTGAACCTGGGTGCCTAACTCGTGCTGGACCGCTCTCCAGAACCGCGATGTAAACTGCGTACCTCGATCAGAAATAATAGACACCGGCACTCCATGAAGACGAACAATCTCCCTAATGTAAACCTCCGCTAACCTCTCCAACGAGTAGGAGACAGATACTGGAATAAAGTGTGCTGACTTGGTCAACCTATCAACAATGACCCAAATAGCATCGAATTTCCTCCGAGTCAAAGGAAGTCCAGTAACGAAATCCATAGTGATCCGCTCCCATTTCCACTCGGGAATTTCAATCCTCTGGAATACACCACCAGGTCTCTGGTGCTCATATTTCACCTGCTGACAATTTAGACACCGAGCAACATACGCAACGATATCTTTCTTCATTCTGCGCCACCAATAGTGCTGACGTAAGTCCTGATACATCTTCGCGGCGCCTGGGTGAATAGAATACCGCGAACCTGTGGGCCTCTGCTAAGATTAACTCTCGAATCCCTTCGACATTGGGCACACAAACTCGACCTTGCAATTTCAATATCCCATCATCATCTAGATTTACCTGTGTGGCACCTCCCCGCTGTACTGTATCTCTCAACTCACGCAAATGAGGATCATCAAATTGCCTCTCACGGATACGCTCTAATAAAGAAGAACGAGCGACCGTGCAGGCTAACACTCTGCTAGGCTCAGAAATATCCAATCTCACGAACCGGTTGGCTAATGCCTGGACGTCTAGAGCCAATGGTCTCTGACTGACCGGAATATATGCAAGACTACCCATGCTGGCAGACTTTCTACTCAATGCATCGGCCACCACATTGGCCTTACCTGGGTGATATAAAATAGTAACATCATAGTCTTTTAGCAACTCTACCCACCTTCTCCGCCTCATATTCAACTCTTTCTGCTTAAACAAATACTGAAGACTCTTATGATCGGTGTATACTTCACATGCTACACCATACAAATAATGCCTCCAGATCTTCAATGCGTGAATAATCGCCGCCAATTCTAGATCATGCACTGGATAGTTCTTCTCATGAATCTTCAATTGCCTCGAAGCATAGGCAATAACCTTGCCATCCTGCATTAACACTGCACCAAGCCCAATACGGGAAGCATCACAATAAACAGTATAAGGTCCCGTACCTGTGGGTAAAACCAATACCGGTGTCGTGGTCAAGGTTGTCTTGAGCTTTTGAAAGCTCGCCTCACATTCATCGGACCATTCAAATTGAACACCCTTCTGGGTCAATCTGGTCAGTGGGGTTGCAATAGAAGAAAATCCTTCTACGAATCGGCGGTAATAACCCGCTAACCCCAAGAAACTCCGAATATCCGTGGCTGATGTCGGTCTAGGCCAGCTCTTGACTGCCTCAATTTTCTTTGGATCAACCTGAATACCTGCTGCCGTCACAATATGTCCCAGGAATGCAACCGAACTTAGCCAAAATTCACACTTTGAAAATTTTGCATATAGTTGGCTATCTCTCAGAGTCTGCAAGGCCACTCTGAGATGTTGCGCATGCTCCTCCTGACCGCGGGAATATATTAATATGTCATCAATGAAGACTATTACAAACAAGTCTAAATAAGGCCGGAACACCCGATTCATTAATTCCTTAAAAGCTGCTGGAGCATTTGTCAACCCAAAAGACATGACCAGAAATTCATAATGTCCATACCGAGTGCGCGGTTTTAGGGACATCAGATGCCCTAATCTTCAGCTGATGATAGCCAGATCTCAAATCTATCTTTGAAAATACCTTGGCACCCTGAAGCTGATCAAATAAATCATCAATTCGCGGAAGTGGATATTTATTTTTGATAGTCACCTTGTTTAACTGTCGATAGTCAATGCACATTCTCATCGAACCATCTTTCTTCTTTACAAATAATACGGGTGCACCCCACGGCGAAACACTGGGCCTAATGAAACCCTTTTCAAGTAAATCCTGCAACTGTTCCTTCAATTCTTTTAACTCTGGCGGAGCCATACGGTATGGGGGAATGGAAATGGGCTGAGTGCCCGGAGCCAAATCAATGCAAAAATCAATGTCCCTATCGGGCGGCATACCTGGCAAGTCTGAAGGAAATACTTCAGGAAATTCGCGAACCACAGGCACAGAGTCAATAGAAGGAACCTCGGCACTAGAATCACGGACATAGGCCAAATAAGCCAAGCATCCCTTTCCAACCATACGCTGAGCTTTAACATAAGAAATAACATTACGGCTAGTATGACCCGAAATTCCTTTCCACTCTATACGAGGCGAATTTGGCAGAGCTAAAGTCACAGTCTTGGCATGGCAATCTAAAATAGCATGATACGGAGATAGCCAGTCCATGCCTAGTATAATATCGAAGTCCACCATATTTAGGAGTAATAAATCAGCACGGGTCTCGAGACCCTCAATTACTATAATACATGACCGATGAACTCGATCAACCACAATAGAGTCGCCTACTGGTGTAGACACATGAACGGGAACACTCAGTGGATCACTGGGCTGAATCAAGTATGGTGCAAAATAGGAAGACACATACGAATATGTAGACCCAGGGTCAAATAATGCTGATGCCTTTCTATCACAAACCAAAATAATACCTGTAATGACGGCATCAGAAGACTCGGCCTCTGGTCTGGCGGGAAGTGCATAACATCGGGGTTGTGCCCCACCACCCTGAGCAGTATCTCTAGGACGATCAGCTGCTGGCTGGTCTCTACCTCTATCGGTCTGAGCTCCACCTCTATGACCTCTACCTCCACCTCTATGTCCTCTACCTCCGCCTCTAGCTGGCTGGGCAGGCGGTGAGGGAACTGGGGCCTGAATCATGGCACGAGAACCCTGCTGGTGAGATCTGTCAGAAGTTCGAGGGCAATACCTTGCAATGTGCCTAAAATCACCGCACGTAAAACAAGCCCTCGGCTGCTGAAAATGGCGAAGTGGTGGTGCACCTGATAGGCTGCTGATCAGAGTAGCGTGGCTGAGAATTACGATCACCTGAAGCATCATGAGAAACCTGAAGAGCTGACTGATAAGGCCTGGGAGGATGGCCTCTATCATAAAAATCTCTATCTCCAGACGAGGTACCACTGAATCTACCCGAATTACGAGATCTCTTATCTGATCCATGTCTTGCTCCCTGTGACAGAGCCATCTCGATCCGGCGGGCTGCATTAGCCGCCTCCTGAAAAGTGATTTCAGTTCCTGCACCCATAGCCATCTGTAGCCGAATTGGCTGATTCAAGCCATCAATAAACCTCCTCACTCTCTCCCGCTCCGTGGGAAGTATGATAACATCATGACGAGCCAGGTCTACGAACCTAGTCTCGTACTGTGTGACAGACATAGAACCCTGATGAAGACGCTCAAATTGTCCGCGCATAACCTCCCGCTGAGTTGCTGGAAGGAACTTCTCCAAGAATAATTCTGCAAACTGCTCCCAAGTCAAAGATGACGATCCCGCTGGCCTGGTTAGACAATAATCTCTCCACCAAGTCTTGGCGGAACCGGATAACCGAAAAGTAGCAAAATCCACACCATTTGTCTCCACAATACCCATAGTACGGAGAACTTCGTGGCAGCTGTATAGGAAGTCCTGTGGATCCTCTGAAGGAGTGCCACTGAATGTGGTAGTGAACAGTTTGGTAAACCTGTCCAATCTCCACAACGCATCAGCAGACATGGCTGCACCATCATTAGATGGAGTCGCAATAATAGGCCGAACTGCCTCAACTGGCTGAATCACAGGATCCTGAGCCTGGGGAATTACTGGCTCCGGAGTGCGCGTAGTAGGAGTCTGATTACCTCCTCCGGCCCGAGAAGTGGCTGGTGCCACCGGTAATAAGCCTGCTCTGGTAATATGATCCATAAAACCTGCTATACGGACCAAAGCATCCTGTAGATCCGGTGAAAACACAGCTCCTCCTGGGACCTGAGCTGGGCCTACTGGAGCTGCTGGGGTTGGAACTTCCTCCTCGATATGAACATGAGGTTCTGCCACTCGTGCTGCTGCTCGGGGCTGAGCCCTGCCCCTACCTTGTCCTCTAGGACGGCCTCGACCTCGGCCTCTACCCCTAGCAGGAGCTGTCGCTGCTGGGATCTCGGGCTGCTGGTCGGTAGATGAGGATGCACGTGTCCTTACCATCTGCGGAAGAACAGAGTAGAAGTTCAATTAACATTCAAAAGATCAAGTCGCACGACTGGAAAGAATAAAGAGAATATTTTCCTAACTCTGTAGCCTCTGGAGGATAAATACAGACGTCTCCGTACCGATCCTTCAGACTCTACTAAGGTTGTTCGTGAGTTGTGAGACCTGTGCAACCTAGTGCTCTGATACCAACTTGTCACGACCCGGATTTCCCACCATCGCGGTCATGATGGCACCTACTAAAATGGAAGCTAGGCAAGCCAAATATTAATTACATCTCCATTAATTACCAATTTCTTATTAACAATATAAAAATTACAGCAGAGTAATCAAAATTAGCGGAAGACTTAGTCAAATGTGATAAAGAAAAATCCAAATCTGATACACTACCCAAGATTGGTGTCACAATACTCACGAACTTCTAAGAATAATACACATAATTGTTTGAAAGAAAATACAAGCTGTTTATCTCGATTACATGAGATAACAGAATGAAAAGCATAGATAGGAGAGACAACGGGTCCTGCGGACGCCTGCAAGGCTACCTCGTAGTCTCAGTAGTCGGAAAATCCACAAGTCGCTACTGCCGCTGCTGCTGTCCGTAACCTGTATATGCGCAAAAAGAGCGCAGAGTGTAGTATCAACACAACCGACCCCATGTGCTCGGAAGTGCCTGGCCTATCCCGACGAACTAGTGACAAGGCTAAGGCCAGTCACCCACCTAAACTTGTACAGTTGCAATATAGGCATATATATATATATATATATATATATATTACATTTATAAGGAAATACTCTGCTCTGAAATAATATTCAATAACTCAAGATATCCAGAATAATCTAATCAACAGAATAAATCTTACTTTCATGTCTCAATTTCCTCTTTCATTTCATGTCTCGTGGTAGGCGTACCACCCGCTCCCAACTATCAATGTAATTATCTCTTGTGGTAGGCGTACCACCCGCTCCCAATTATCAATAATTATATCTTGTGGTAGGCGTACCACCCGCTCCCAAATATATCAATAGTTATATCTTGTGGTAGGCGTACCACCCGCTCCCAAATATATCAATAATCATATCTTGTGGTAGGCGTACCACCCGCTCCCAAATATATCAATAATTACATCTTGTGGTAGGCGTACCACCCGCTCCCAAATATATCAATCGGCTACCGGCAACTATGGCCAATGCCAAGATTTTTTTAAGTCACTTTGTGGTCGGCGTACCACACGATCCCAATTCATAAAATATATATATTACCGGCATTTAGCCAATAATCTCTACATCAACAATATTTATAATTACCGGTTTTAAACCAATAATTTATAATAATTTCAACAATTTACCTTCATTACCGGTATAACACCAATAACTCTTATTCAACAATTTATTCATAACTAAATTCATATTCCTACACACTAGGATAGAACAAACACTTACCTCGAAAGTTTACGAACGATTCAATCCGTAGCAATGCCTTTTCCTTTTGAATTTGACTCCAATCCAATCGTATCTATACACAATTGATTTAATATCATCAATTCTACTTAACAAACTAGTTCATATTGCTAAATATGGTTTTTACAACATTCTGCCCGGAATAGTAAAAACCGACCCCGAGCCCACATAATCGAAACTCAAGTTTCGAACCAAAATAAGTTCACCCAATCTTCCATGAGTTCAAATATACAATTTGTTCTTAAGTTCGACTCCAAAACGAGGTCTAAATCGCAAATTCTTTGAAAGCCCTAACTATACCCATTTCTCAAATTTCCAACCAATTTACACATGTTTAAGCCTAAGGATTTGATTGATGTTGATGAAAAATGATGAAGACAAGTTAACAATACTTACCCAATGAACTTTTATGAAGAAATGCCTCAAAATCGCCTAAAAGTTGTGGAGAAGAAAGGATTTTGTGAAAATGGGATAAAATCCCGTAAGTGTTCTGTTTTGGGGTATTAAATCACTGGGCGGAAATTTGTTCTACGCGATCGCGTGAATTGGATCGCGATCGCGGAAGGCAAATATTCAACACTACGCGATCGCGTGGACAATGCTGCGATCGCGTAGAAGAATTTCGCTGGGTGGCACATTTGTACTACGCGATCGCGTGAAAAGGGTCGCGATCGCGGTGAAGGAAAACGGAAAGCTACGCGATCGCGTGCAGACGGCTGCGATCGCGTTGAAGAAAGACGGAAAGCTTCGCGATCGCGTGAAGACATCCGCGATCGCGTTGAGTAATGTGACAAGGCAGTGCGATCGCGTGAACAAGGCCGCGATCGCGTAGAGTAAAATGTCTGTGTAAAAATTGCAGAAAATCTGCCAGTTTTCTAAGTCCAAAAACACCCCGAACCACCTCCGAAACACTACCGAGCCCTCGGGCTCCAAACCAAATATGTACACTAACTCAAAAGCATCATACGAACTTGCTCGCGCGATCAAATCGCTAAAATAACATCAAAATCAATGAATTGAGCCTTAAAACTCAAGAATTCTTTAAAATTCCATAATTTCCAAACTTTCCAATTTAAGGCCGAAACACGTCAAACGACGTCCGTTTTCAACCAAACTTTACAGGAAGCGCTTAACCAATATATATGACCTGTACCGGGCGTCGGAACCAAAATACGAGCCCGATACCAGTACTTTTTAATCAAAATTCAGTTTCATTTTCCTTAAACATTTTCGGAAAACAATTTAACAGAAAAATTCTTTTACTGGGGTTCTAGACCTCGGATTTCAATTCCGGGCATACGCCCAAGTTCCATATTTTTCTACGGATTTTCTGAAGCAGTCAATCATGGATCCGGGTCCGTTTACCAAAAATGTTGACCAAAGTCAACCATATCAATATTAATATCAAAATTCTTCAACTTTTTCACATATTTCACATATTTCAACATAAATATTTTTCCAGCTTTGTGCCCGGACTGTGCACGCAAATCGAGGCAACTATAAATGAGGTTTCTAAGGACTCAAAAGCTCGAAATGATTAATTAAATAAGTGGTGACCCTTTGGGTCGTCACATAAACACTAGATTTCGCCCAAGAGAGGCATATATTGATTTTTAGAGTATCTTGGCAATGAAAACTATTGTGAGGGGATACTTCAAATCATCTTTCTTCTTTTCTCTGATTTTCATTGTTAGTTATGATGAATTATATCTTAGTTTGTTTTTTCATAAGCCATGAGTAGCTAAATCCTTTGTCTAAGGTTTTGATGGAATCTATTGGGGGATGAACTTATTGTTTATGTCAATTCAAATTGTTAGTTTAATCTCTGTTTGTTCAACTTCGTGTTTGTTGTAGTTAATTGACAGGATCCTCAATTAGTTGTGCCTATTTAATGTGCATAACTTGAAAAAGAGTGCATATTTAGGTTATTGTTGAACAACACCACTCCTAGATTATAAGTGGAATTTATATACGGGTTTAAAGGCAGGATTAGGGATAACGAAGCCTTGGATGTAATCTATAGTGAACTGTGCTAAGCTAGTGTATCTCGGGAGAGTGCAATAGTAAATTATTATGATTACTCGGGAGAGATTTACGGTAAGATGAGCGTTCATGATTGATAGATATATGTTGGTAAATTTGTATGAGCATAAGCAGAAGAGATTCCACCAATAGGGAAAATCATTGCGTTAGCTTCTTCTCATTATTGTTTACAACCTTATTAGTTTAGTTTACAGATGTTTAGTTACTTGAAAGCGTAGTTGGTAAAGAAACATTCAACTGAGATTCGAATATTTGGGAAGCTGGTTTTGAAGAGTTAGTGAATTTGAAGATAGTGATTGATAGGTTAACTCTCTGTGGGTTCGATCCTGGGCATAATACTCCGAATATATTTGTAACATCTGCAAAATCCTTTTTAGAAGGGATGTCATCACTCCGCTCAATAATATTAACTGTCTTAAAAAAATTGTCACTTTCAAGAGGCGAACTTATAACATAGGAAAAGGTTATATTAGGCAAAAAAAAAAATGTTTTGTCCTTTCCTTTGGTGAAAAGTTTAATAATTTTTGGTAGGAACATTTTGAATTTTGGTTAAAGGATTAGGTTAATGTAAGCACCATGACACAAAAAGTTCTCAATCAAAGGCAAATTCTTCAACTTTTTGTTTTACTTTGTGGTTTTCAACTCAAAAAGATGGTCAATGAGACAATATTGAAAGGACAATCATACATAAGGAACTATTAGAATGCTGGAAAGTGGGAACACAAAGTTCACAAATTATAAAGTCATCAAATAGTGAAAAAAGTGACTTTTTCTTTTTCTAATTTTCTCTCGTCGTTTTGTACGTTTATGAATTTTATCCAGAAGGTCCTTCAAACTGGTAGCACGTAAACAAGTAGTAAAAATTATTTTTATTGGAATTATTGAAGAATTTAACACTTTTCTGTTGTTATTATGTAGTTATTTGCTTATTAGAAAATGGCGAAAAAGTTAGAGGATAATTTGAGAAACAATAAATCCTTTCTTCAGATGTTTTAAGGCAAATTCGGTTAGGTTATGTGTATGGAGAACCACAAAATAAAAAAGGAAAAAGGAAAACGAAGAAGAAGGATGAATGTATGATTTTGCTTGTGACGTCCAAAAATCAGACACATATATACATCAGTTTTTGAATAATCATTATCTATATATTTTTTCATTAGTTAATTTTAGGTAAAAATTATTATGAGGTTAGGAAAAGATAGAAACAAAAATAACATTAATTAATGTATGTTGGTAGCGATATTACTCTATGGGGCCAAATATGATTTAACTATTAGGGGCCGAGTGCGATTCTCCCCACTTCCATGTAATAGCGAGGGTACGACCCTCCCTCACTTTTTTTACAACATGGGCGGAGCGTCGATGTGTATATTTAGACGTCTTCAAGGGCGTCAACGACCCCTCGACGGATTGTAACTTTAGCAAGAAAACCTCACCTCTATATAAAGGAAGGTTTTCTTTGTTGTAAGGATCGAATGTTATTTTCTAATAATACAACTTCTATCATTTTCTCTCTAACATTCTCTCCCTATTATCCTCTCAATTGTGATTGTCGATTATCTTCATAACTTCTCCATTCTTGCTAATATTCACAATATTATAACGACACTAATTCTACTTTGGGTTTTATTATATTTGATTATGATTTACTTTTTCTATATTTTGATTGTCTATAGCTCATAAAGTAATCGATAACTTTTGAGTCAAACAATTTGGCGCCGTCTGTGGGGATTTCGAGAATCAAACTAATAGTATTCACCCAAAGATCAACCAACCACCTCATTTATATCACACAAAATCCCCAAAATGACCGAAAACAACACCAGATCCAAAGCCATAATGGAGGTCACAACCAATCTTCCAAATTTCCTTAATGAGGTTGGCGACGACACCGTCACTAACACAGCCCACGGCACCGCACTAGAAATACAAACCTCACCTTCTCCCTCCGGGAATCTAGCAAACCTGCATGGCAAAGAAGCTTCCACATCCGCTGCAAAAGAAGCACCCTCGGCAGTCAGGAAATTGCTGGAGGAATGGTTAACAAGCACCCTAAGTGGCTTGGTCAAAATATCACTGCAAGGCAACGTCAAAACAATACCAACGATGAGCATCGCCACTACTGTGGACGAACAAGAAGAGACGCGAGCAAACGACCAATCCGCCGAAAAACAGACCCATGACGACACGCTAACCTCCATCCTGAGGAAGATGGAAGAAATGGAGAGCGAAAACAAGGCTCTCCACGACCAAATGAAGGAGCACTAGGAAAGAGTTGACAAAATTCTCGGATCCCCTAAATTATTGCCAAAACGCAATGTGGGAAGGTTCGTGGAACAACCATTCTCTAAAGAAGCTGCCCCTACTCTATCCCAAAAACTTTCAAGATGCCCCATTACTCTATACATAAGTATGCAAGCTGCTTAGAAATTTTAGATTATCTCAAGTGTTGAGCTAATAGATTGTTAGTAAAATATTTATTTCTTTTGCATTATTATCAAATATTTTGTTCTAACTAATAAAATTTGATGATTAGTTATCATAAAATAATTTACTCTTTTTAGGCAAAATCTTTAGTATTACACTCATCATAATATTAATGAATTTATTGAATATGAATTGCACGAGAATATGAATAATTTACTCTCTTTGGGCGTACTTACTTGAGCGGCGAGGTTACCTAACCCTCGCCTCGATTCGTTGGAGGTTGGGGTTTTACTGAGTTTAATAGTGAAGGAGCTACGTCCGTGTCCTGGTCCAACCATTGTTGAGCTTAGGGGTGGGCATCGGTCGGTTCGGTTCGATTTTGTAGAATTTCGGTTTGGTTAATTCGGTTTTCGATTTGTGATTTTAATAACCAAAACCGAACCATAGTAACTTCGGCTCGGTTCGGTTTATTCATGTACGATTTCGGTTTAATCGGTTTGGTTTTCGGTTTCAAGCCATGACAAAAATAGTAGGAAACAACGAAAATAGATTACTTTTTACCGTCGATGCAAGTGCTTCTACTGTCAATAGCAAAATACATAGCTAAAAAAATTGGGTAGAACAACAAACTGCCCATTCACTCTATTTTTTAAAATAGAGAAATAAAATTGCCTAATAAGAAATAAAATAAAACGGATGTGTCTTTTTGAGATCACATGCATGAAATTAAAAGATGAATAAACATCAGATCAGAGAAATAAGAACAATGTAACAAGTAGACTGATGGTTTTATTATTAAAATTAATTCTAATGCGAATACTTTTCAGTGGGATTTCCAGAGATCTTCCTCGTATTAAGGTCAAGTGCATTTTAATTCTTATGATGTTTTATCTTAACGTTAGATCTACCAAATTCAAAAAAATAATTTCTAGGCATCTATCTCATCATTGCCTATATAACACATGTATAAGTACAACTAATATATGAAGAATATTCCCGGTTCAAAATTATTCTAGTTTTTAAACCCCTTTATTTAAGAGGAGTAATATCTTTACTAATTTATTTTTCCTTTTCTTTTAGGTTGAAAATAGTACTTTAACCTATATTAATTAAGAGCATGTGTCAGGTTAACATCTCAACAGAAGAAGCAACATCAAGCCAGCCTCTACCGAATTTCGATTTTTCGGTTTAACCGAAGACCGAACTATTAAAACCGACCACCGAACCGAACACCGAATTTTTTAAAAATTACAAACCGCAAACCGACCGAATGAACCGAAACCCGAAACCGAATAAACCGAAATTTTTGGTGCGGGCGGTTATTTCGGTTCGGTCGGTGTTATGCCCACCCCTAGTTGAGCTTGAGCTTGCTAAATCTTAGGGCGAAGGCATCTGGCTTTATGGTTCGAGCGAGGTCGAACTCGTTTGACGGCGAAGGTGCATAGCCTGAATCTCAGTTTGACCATAGTTGAACTTATTGGCGAAGGCACACAGCCTGAATCTTGGTTTGACCATAGTTGAACTTATTGGCGAAGGCTCATAGCCTGAGTCTTGGTTAAATCGTAGTTGAATTTGTAATTTTTTTGATGGCGAAGGCGCATAGCCTGAGTCCTAGTTCAGTTGTTGTTGAACTTGTCTTTTTTATAGCGAAGGCGCATAGCCTGAGTCCTAGTTCAATTGTTGTTGAACTTGTCATTTTTGATGGCGAAGACGCGTAGCATGAGTCCCAGTTCAACTGTTGTTGAATTTGTCATTTTTGATGGCGAAGGCGCATAGCCTGAGTCTTGGTTCAAACGAAGTTGACCTTGTTGGCGAAGGCGCATGGCCTGAGTTTTGGTTCAACCATAGTTGAATTTGTTGGCGAAGGCGCATGACCTGAGTCTTGGTTTAACCGTATTTGAATTTGTTGGCGAAGGCGTATGTCCTAAGTCTTGGTTCGACCACAGTTGAACTAATTGGCGAAGGCGCATAGACAGAGTCTTGGTTCAACAGCAGTTGAACTTACTAGTGAAGGCGCATGACCTGAGTCCCAGTTCAACAGATGTTGAACTTTATCAATTGTGATGGCGAAGGCACTGCCTGAGTCTTGGTTCAACCGTAGTTGAACTTGTTGGCGAAGGCGCATGGCCTAAGTCTTGGTTTAACCGTAGTTGAACTTGTTAGCGAAGGCGCATGGCGTGAGTCTTGGTTCAACCGTAGTTAAACTTGTTGGCGCAGGCGCATGGCCTGAGTCTTGGTTCGACTATAGTTGAACTTATGGGCGAAGGCGCATAGCCTAAGCCTTGGTTCAACCGTAGTTGAACTTACTGGTGAAGGCGCATGGCTTGAGTCCCAATTCAACTGTTGTTGAACTTTATCAATTTTGATGGCGAAGGCGCATGGCCTGAGTCTTGGTTCAACCGTAGTTGAACTTGTTGGCGAAGGCGCATGGCTTGAGTCTTGGTTCAACCGTAGTTGAACTTGTTGGCGAAGGTGCATGACCTGAGTCTTGGTTCGACCATAGTTGAACTTATTGGCTAAGGCACATAGCCTGAGTCTTGGTTCAACCATAGTTGAACTTATCGGTGAAGGCGCATGGCCTGGGTCTTGGTTCAACCGTAGTTGAACTTGTTGGCGAAGGCGCATGGACTGAGTCTTAGTTCAACCGTAGTTGAAATTACTTGTGAAGGCACATGGTCTGAGTCTCAGTTCAACTGTTGTTGAAATTTATCAATTTTGATGGCGAAGGAGCATGGCCTGAGTCTTGGTTCAACCGTAGTTGAACTTATTGGCGAAGCCGCATGGCCTGAGTCCCAGTTCAACTGTTGTTGAACTTGTCATTTTTGATGGCAAAGGCGCATGACCTGAGTCTTGGTTCAACTTACTGGCGAAGGCGCATGGCCCGAGTCCCAGTTCAACTGTTATGGAACTTTATCAATTTTGATGGCGAATGCGCATGGCCTGAGTCTTGATTCAACCGTAGTTGAACTTACTGGTGAAGGCGCATGGACTGAATCTCCACGCTGTGGATATCGAGTGTTGGAGCTCGATTTTGATTCGATACTTTGAGCTGTTTATGCATTGTTCTCCCAATATGGGCATGTAAGCTGTCTTGAGTTGGCTCTTGGATCAAGATATCTCGATGCCGATTTCCGGTCGGATCCCATATTTGGGATGTGGGAGATGCCTCACGGGGATTCTCCCTTAAGGGTGGGGGGACTTCTTCTTCTTGTTTGTACTGTCGGAGATCGGAGAGAGAGAAAAAACTTGAATCTTGATTTGAGATCTTCGAGTTCCTCTTGTTAGAGGTGCCGTTTTAGGCTTGCTCCAGCGGGGTTGTTCTTTTTTTTTTTTGGCATTTCTTTCCTTTTGATCCGGGGAAGAACTACACGATTTTGCTAGAAAATTCTCACAGACGGCGCCAAATTGTTTGCTCAAAAGTAATCACATACTTTATGAATACAAAATAATATATACGAGTTACGGACAAATCATAACAAATCGTAATAATTCATGAACCATTTGAAAGAAATGATAATAAATGCTCGAGATTAGGAGAAGAAGCATTAACGACTTTTATTGATGATGTTGATTTGGTCTGCCTCTCTATGAAGAGGTTCAGAGCCTTACAATGGTCTTTTATCTTCCCATGAGATGGGTATGTCTTATCCATTCTCTCTCTTTTTCTGGAGAATCGTGAAGAAGAAGAAGCCCTCTTCTCGGGTTCATTCTTCTAGTATTTATAGTTGTGAGCTTCATGAGCAGGAAATGAGTGGTCGTGACCATGTTGAAATTTTGTCCCCATGGGGAGGCGGGTAGGCCGTACCTTTGTCCATCTTACTGAATGAGAGTCGAATCATGTTACAAGCAAGTGGTCATACCGCTTGTTAATTACAGATTAGTTCTAGATGCAATTAACTTTGTTAATTGTCGTGGGGACGGATTCTGACCCATACACCTTTAAATATTAATATAAACAATATGAATTAAAGTTGTTGTTTCTTTGATGATTTTCTTGCTTGTGGCATTTTGGGTTTGGTGTATATACCTAATGATCTTTTTATACATCACTATATGTCATGCCATAAGTATGCAAGCTGCTTAGAAATTTTAGATTATCTCAAGTGTCGAGCTAATAGATTGTTAGTAAAATATTTATTTCTTTTGCATTATTATCAAATATTTTGTTCTAACTAATAAAATTTGATGATTAGTTATCATAAAATAATTTACTCTCTTTAGGCAAAATCTTTAGTATTACACTCAACATAATATTAATGAATTTATTGAATATGAATTGCACGAGAATTGATTTCCATTTCGCATTAGGCCTTCATTCTTTTGTAATACTAATTATTACTTCATCCGTTCCACAATAAATGAACATTTTATTTTGACACACATATTAAGGAAATACGAGCTAAAGAAAAAAAGATGCATTTATTAAATTAACCTTAATTAATTATTACCTTGACATATTAAAATATGTAAAGAAGGACAAATTTTGAAAAAATAAAATTAATTTTTTCTTGATTATGTAAATGGATACTTATTTTGGGCCAAAATAGAAAAAATAAAATAGTCACCACCTATTGTAGCACGGAGGAAGTAATGAACTAAGTTAAATTATAATCTATCTATACTATATTAAAAACACGATTGTCCTTAGTGAAATGTCGTTCGCTTTTTTTACCCTTTAAAAATAAAATTTACACTAGATAAAATAGTCATTTAATAATTCTTTTAATATTTAAGATTTTAAAATTAACTAAAATTTGAGCTATTAAAGTTTTTCTTATTAGAAGTTGGTCATATACCGTATTTGTAAAAGGAAAATAGTAACACGTTAGTCTTCCCTATTACAGTAAATCGGATTAGTTTTCCTGCCAGAAAATTTTGGAGCACTTTGAGCTCCTTTTAGGTTTAAGAGTTTTTTGTTTGTTACTATATTTTAACCAATTAATCATTTATAAATATTTTAGTTAAAACTTTCAATTCAAATCAAATTTTTGGTTTAGAATTCATAATTAATGTAACAATGTTGTTGGATAATAAAACTCTGAAGAATTAGATTCTATAGGTCTAGGATTCAACAGTTAATCTAGAATTTTAAAACTAAACTAATTCAAAATTAGGAGTTGAATACTTTTATAAAAGAGTAAGCGTTTAATATTGTTATCATAAACTTATAATAACATCATTATTTGTGGAGCTGAACTTGCTTATGATTTGAGGTAAATTTTCTAACCTTGAAGTTATATAATAACATATGTATGTTTATTCTTGATAGATAATTGCGAATTAAAAAGTTATCAATTGTGGTTTTTCTTTATCATATTTCATATACTTTATTAGTTTAAAGGTTGACGTATTTATTAATTTTACAAATTTTTTTAAAGTAATCATAATCTGTAACAAAAAAAGATGAGATCTTATTAATAATCATTTTAATTAAAAGACAAGGATGTGCAATTGATGTCCTTGGATCTAGCCAAAATTTTGATAAATTTATCAATTTAGCCTAATAACTTTCATTATCTCGTGAAAAATAATTATTTCTGTTTGGACTATTTCCCATTCGTCCTCATAAATACTTTATGGAATATTAATTATAAGGTATGGTATAAGATTTTTCTGTCTCACTTATGATATAGAAATTTGCTAATTAATATAATTATCTTGTGTAAGAAAATAATTTATGATATTGTATTTTAAAAGTTATATCTCATTTATTGAATTTAAACAGTTGTAGATAAACTACTCATAATTGTTTTGCGTATATTGTGCTGTTAGAAATATAATTTTCTAATATGCTCAATCCTTAATTTTAGTTTATTTTTAATCTACATTTGATATTAATATGTAAATCTGTAATAACTTTTTGTTTGATATTATAAAAAAAAATTGTAAATAAACTACACTTAAATGTTTGGCGAACTTTAAAGAATAATGGGGTTATGTTGTGCAATTCATGTGAATTAATTAATGTATATTGTAACGTTAAAATTTAAACTAAAATTATTATTATGAGGTGAGAAAAATTACTTATTATGACTTCAAGTTTATATTCAAAATTTATTCTTTATTCAGTATTTTATGTAGCAAAATTCATTTATGGTAAAACTAGTGGTAAATAAAAATGTATATATATTTAGGGTGGTGGCGTAAATATGACGGTGTATATGAGTTTTTTCATAGTCTGAGACAGCCGGTCCAGTCCAACCGGTTTGATTCAACAAAACTTAAGCCCCACTTCCGATCCTTTCGGTGAACCCATTTACACACTTCCCTGTACCACTCTCTCTCTCTGTCCCTTCTGTTCTGTGCTTCTGGTCACACCTAACAACCAAAAATTCTCTCTTTCTCTCTCTCACACACACACATTCATATATTGATTTTCTAGGGTTCATCGAATTATAATATACATATACATGCACGTTCCTTTCTCTCTGCAATCCTTTTTTTATAGTACTTCTTTTGTAGAGAGAGAGAGAGAAGTGACATATTGATACATACATCAGAAGAAGAGGATGAGGAGCTTTAACCACCGAAAGTAACGGCATTTTTACGCTATTCAATTCCAAGATTCCTACAAAAAACCCATTTTAATTTCTACATCCTTTCTTCTTTTTCATCTTCACAAAAAACAGGGCATTCGTTTCTGTCTTATTAAATTCTCTTCTCCTCGTCGCCTTCGCCATTTGAAGCTCCGGTAAGCTTTCTCTCAATTTCGATTTCCAATACGATGTCGTTCTTTCTTCATTGTTAATATATTATTTATGTGTCATTATCCACGCGGACTCGTGAGCGTGATTTAATCATGCTTGCACTTTCCGAGATTAAATCGCCGGTCAACTTTTTCAATGTGTTGAATATCACTAATTTATCTGTATTTAATACTCCTAATTATTATTAGCTTTTTTGGTTGTGTAATTCTGGCAATATTTATCAGATTTTACAAGGATACATGCTGAAATAGTTAGTTTTATTGCGCATCTTCTTGTAGTTAGGTACTTTTAGGTGAATAAAGATGCCTTGCATATTGTAGATTTAAATATTACTCAATATTTTAGCTACTTTGTTTTTCGTTTGCTTGCAGGAGGTGATATCTGCTACAGTTGGTGTGTTTTCGATTGAATTTTGAGATAAAGAAATAGCCATGAATTTCGAGCTTGTGGAAATTGTACCTCGGGAACTCAAGTTCATATGTACGCACTTCTATGTTCCACTTAATGCTGCTTAATTGTGTCTGATGTATATAAGTTTGGGGAAAAAAAAATAGTGACTTTGAGCAATGCTATCATGCTACAACTTAATCAAACTGAAGCTTTCGTATGGACAAGACAAGAGACCAATTTAATTATTCCAACAAGAGTTTTTGATAAATGAGACGGAGGTTTTTGGTTCGATTTATGCATTTATTAGATTTGTTAGTGTTGTTATGGTCTAGTGAATTGCTGTATAAATTCTGAGAAGGGTGTAATAACTGAACTGATATTTAGTTATATTCGCCTTTTCCTTATAGTTGAACCGAAGAAGCAAAGCTCTTGCACTATTCGTCTCATCAATAAGTCCCAAAATCATGTTGCTTTTAAGGTAAGATGTTTTTCTTTTCAGTAAAGTACTTTTTTTGGAATTATATTTATTCAGATAGAGGCTGATTAGTATCATTGTGGAGTTTATAACAGGTCAAGACTACTAGTCCAAAGAAATATTGTGTTCGACCCAATACGGGAATTATTACGCCCAGGTCGTCCTGTGATTTTACTGGTAAGAAGAATTCTTCGTGATGGCAGCATATCCTTGTTTATGTTTTGAATGTGATAAATGTATAGCAAATCAATTAAATTTCTTCGACCAGTATTCTTGGCAGAGGCGGACCTACATGTGGGGTTGAGGATCACGGGACCCCGCTAGTCTCGGTAAAATTCCTATATACATTTATTATATATATTTGTATATACACACTAAGAACCCCTTATATATTTTCCTTGCCCCCCCTCAAACATAAAAGGCAAATGGGAAAACTAGCTTTGGGGGATTGTGAAATTTCTTTTGCGTACCCACTTACCTGGGTGCGAAACCCATCCAGCAACTTACCTTTTTTTCTTTTCTGTTTTTCTTGGGTTACTTTTTTTTTTGTTAATTCAAGGATACTTACTACTCCCATACTAGTTAATTAGTATGTTTTTATCTTTTCTGAATTAGTTTATTACTAGTACATAATAGTAAATTTATTTTACTCTTTTTCAATCCCTCTCTCACTCTCTGCGTCAAACTTTTTCTTACTTTAAAAGTTTCATCTCTTATTTTTCTGAGAGGAAAATCGAAAGAGGTAATTACAGAAGTAAGCATGGTAAAAAAGTAAATATTGTTCTTAAGAATACAAGAACGGAGTGCAGTTGGATGCACACAATGGCTAATGAAGTTTACCTTTTGAAGATTGTACAACAACTACCCAGTATAGTCCCACATGGGTGGGGTCTGGGACCTTTTGAAGATTGTAAAATATAAAATAACTTGGACAATATCCTATGTGATTCTTCCATATGAAAATTCGCAAGTGGCTTATGATTTTCTATGCATCAGCAAGGTATACTTACTCAACTTTAATTTGTGATACCTAAACATTTAACTCATATCTGATTAGCTAGAATTACATTGGGACATTCTATTTAAGAATTTACATATTAGTATAGTTTAAAATTTGCAAAGTTCACATATTAATGCGTCGAGTTCAAGTATGAGCAGATTATATATATATATATATATATATATATATATATATATATATATATATATATATATTTTATATTAGTATCAAACCAATGATAGTCGGCAAAATTGAATTTGTATTTTGTTGATATCATAATTGTTACGTTTTCAAAGCGTTGTATGTCGAACTTTGTCGCTAGTAATTTGCATATCTTAAAGCGGCGGTGCCTCGTCGCACTCAAATCCCGAGTCCGCCTCTGATTCTTGGTACAAGAAGTAGCTCATTGCATGGCTTTGCTCATACACTATACTCTGGATATAGGCTCACACTTCAGCATAGCTAAACCTTTTCAATATGAGCACTTGTCTGGATGAAGGTCTATAGTGGTTGTACATTGAATAGCAAAATTAGTAATGTTTTTGATGTTATAAGCTACATTTGTATGTTAGGTAGTTTTTGTCTCCTAGGTAATTGTGCGCTTTAGTTCGAAGAAGCATGCATTTTTGGAAATAGTCTCTTAAAGCTCCAAGAGATGGTCACTTTCTTGCTCTTGCATGGATTTTGCTTTTAAGTGATCATAGATCTTTCGAGACAACTTGCCGTCACATGATTTTAGGAATACTTTGTTTCCTTTTAACTCTTTCAATCATGGGTATGGGTTAGGTAATGTCTTCATGCTTGTATATTGAAACATTCACTTATTTTTGCATCTTATATTGTTTGTTAACTGATGACAATGCATGAACATGATTTTTGGAATAGAGTATCCTCTTTGCTCAAGTATAATTCAACCTGCTTGTGATATACCTGCTTTGATCATCTTTAATACAGACTGTTTCTGCAAGAAGTTTTCCTGTTTAGAAACGATATACAATACGTGACAATTCTCCCTAGTAGAGTGGAAATCTTATTACGATGATCTGCTAACTAGATATACTGTTTAGCCATAGTAATAAATTTATCATAGGCACCGCTGTAAGATCTTTAACGCATCTTATTTATGTAGTAACCATGCAGGCACAAAAGGCACCTCCTCCTGATATGGCATGCAAGGACAAGTTCTTAGTTCAAAGCACTGTTGTGGCAGAGGAGACTGTTGAGGAGGATATTACATCAGCCATGGTATATTCTCGATGGACTATTCTATCATTTTAGGTAGCCGTCATTCAAGGCTAAACTAGACGCTGTTGACTTCTGCATTCTGATGCAATTTCTGATTGCTTTGATTGTAGTTTTCCAAAGATGATGGCAAGTATGTTCAAGAAAATAAGATGAGAGTGATCCTTGTCAGTCCACCCAGTTCGCCTGTTGTATCACCACTCAATGGTGTACATAGTGATCTTCCAAGTTACAAAGATTCACCGCGAAAAGATGAAATACATGGTAGTGAAATTATCAGTGGACAGCAAGAAGTAAGTAGTATTGTTCAGAAACCAGAATCTGGCGACCATGTGGTTTGATATGTAATTCCGTCTAGCTAAATAATAGTAATCATTTTCAGAGAGATGTCAATGGAGTACACAGCCACAGTGGTGGATTTTTCGAAGATTCGTTCACAAGAGATCAAGTAACCCCCCGTGCAAATCGAAATCCACCGCAAGAAGTAAGCTATTATTCTGAACCAGAACTTAATGACTGGTTATAGATAAAACATACCAATGAGTATTGGTAAGTTTTATCATATATGTCAATTTGGAGCTTGGTTCTAAAACTGCGGCCAAGCAGGATGCATAACATCCCCTACCAGATGATGGTTGTTACTTAGGTGTACCACGATTGTAGAGGCTCTGAACCATCTGAAATATAGAGAAGTTAAAAACAAGCAAATATGTCTTAAATTGGTTGTAAACAATATACAAGATGGCTCCTTACATAGGAGTTCGGTACAAGTTTAGCCTGCTCATAAATGAAGAAAGTTAGTGCTAAATAAGGAAAATTACTTAAATCTTGAGATTCCTAATTTTGACAGAACTATGAAGAATATTCTGTATTATTAACCTAAACACACAGAATGAATGTAGAATATACTAACGTCTAGCTAGATTAGTTCTCAGTAATTTCAACAGTTCCAGTTGATTCAGATAATTTTCTAATGTTTATTCTATTTGATGAACCTTGAGTTACATTTTCTGGTAATTTGTTATATCTATCTACTTTCTCCAGCTGGATGAGAATGTGAAGGAGTTCAAAAAGGAGAATACCAACATGCAAATGGAAGAAAAGCATGTGCAGTTGGAGACGAGGAAACATGGAGAAGAGATGGAATTAGTCAAGGATGTTGAGAGCATGAAGTACAAAATAAGTGAACTTGAACGAAAATTAAGTGAGGTCAGAAATTTTTACCTTTTTTCTTTTACTTTTTTTTGTTGTGTCAATTGCATTTGGAACAACTTTGTTCTGTCATGAACGAAAATTGAGAGTATTTGTGGTTTTTAGCATTTGCGTTGTAAGTAAATATAATTTTTACATTTCAAAAAGAAGCCACTCTCTTTCCAAAAATAAAATAGAAAGAAGCCACTCATTAATGAAGAAGAATCAGTTCATACCTTACATCAATCAAGCAAGGGGATGTAAGGAACGTACAAAAATATGCTGTGTCACTTCCAACAAATGACTGACTCACAATTCCAGAATGTTTTCAGCACCAGATACTGCTTTTCCTCTAATGGCCTCTAAAACATCAGACAAGGTGCTGTATTCTGCAAAGTTTCCTCTTAATGACAGGATCCCTCTAATTCCTTGTGATCCACATGAAATAGATTTTTCCTGGTAAACTTCGAAACAGTTCCATAGAAGCTTTTGATTTATTCTTAATTTTTCCATTCTCTTTTTTTTAAGAGGACTTTAATGGCCCAGAACTTCCATTCCATAACGAGACGTGCCCTGGGGAATCAACTTATGACAGAAAACAGACTCCCTGCAGGGTGGTTTCTTCCTAGCAGAATCTTGATAATCGCCGCTCTTGTAGAAACACTTTCATCATATTTGATGTCCAGTACATGATGAAGTTTAAAGTATTTCCAGGAGTAAGATCAACCTTATGGAATTTCAAAAAGGACTCAGGCAAAATGAGTTTCTTTTATTAAGTGTGCCTCATTTAAGCATAGGGTTATGGTTTGTAAGAGTTTTGGATTTATTGGTCAAGTTGGTCCACCTATGAAAAGGTTTATGTTTGATTTGAGGCATTGTCTAGTCAATTTTCTGTTTCAAGGATAAAAGGATAAAACTAGAAACTAAATCAACTGCTTGTTAAAGACCTTTACAGCTGATGATTTTTCTAGTCTTCTGGAGCATTCGATAAGAGTTCCACAGATGGAATTTTGTTCAAGCATGAGTTTGAGTAGTTTTAGTGTCCGTAATTGTTAGAGGTAGTGCTGTTTCTCACTCTCTTTTACCCTCTTGCAGGCCAAAGAAACCATCTCTAGACTAACGGAGGAGAGGAAGTTTGCTGCTCAAGAAAGAGAGAGCTTACAAAGAGAATTGGTAATTCCATTTGTTGCAATATGGGTTATACATTTTTTGTTAATATTATTAGATTAAGATAATGACATCAGTAGAAGTCCTCAAAATTTTGGGATGCTATCTTAACTAAATCTCCATTGGGTTAACAATATCCACAATGCTGCTAACTTGTCCGAGTTCATGTTAGTCTGGCTTTAGCTCAAGCATATTGTTCTTGCCTTCGATTGGTCCAATCCATTTAAGTCATACAAAATGTGCACGGTCGGAGTGAGGAAGGGAGAAATTTGTATTTCTGTCATGACACTCTTATCCATGTCTCAATAAGAAGTGTCCCAAGTTAACCCTGTTTTCGTGTTCTTTTTGTGGTGATATGCTTTGCAGGTCATGTTGACAAGTAAAAAAGGCGGAAGAAAAGTCCGGGTTGGATTTCCTCTCCTGTATGTAGTTACTGTAGCCTTTATTAGCATGGTATTTGGTTACCTTTTGCATTACTGATTGAAGCATCTAATACGCTGCTATGACTGAAAGGCTACTGTGTCTATATCTTGGTAGACAGTTTTTCCTTCATAAAGCCCTATCTGCTCTATCTAAAGCCTGGGATCAGATATGTTGTTGTACTGACTAGTAATGGAGTATATCTAGCGTTGTAAATGCTGTTTTGGATGGAATAAAATGTAATAATCTCCCCCTCGCTATATGTCTGCACACATAGCATGAGCATGCACCATCCCTGCAGTTGTTTGGGGATGTTGGCAGCTACACCATCCCAGCAGTTTTTTTTCTGAGAGACGTTACAAGAGGGGACATGGGGATGGGTTGGAATATCCCGTTGCTGATAGTGCTGATTTTGTTGGTGGATTTTGTGAGAATGTTTTTACATTTATATGCAAAGAAGATTTGGTTGTGCATGTGATAGTAGTGGAGGGTCGACATTGACATACGGGAGGTTTTTGGCGATCACTTGTGAATACCAATGGAAAAAAAAAATGTTTGCATTTTCTTTTTCATTCATTTGGTGAAACATACTTACCAGGAAAGATCAGAAAGGTTTTTCTATCATGGAAATATTTTCTTGATAAACACTTTTCCCCCCATAGAGATGTCAATATGGGCGGGGCTGGATGGGCTTTAGCAATTGACGGGCTGGGTTGGACTAGCCCACCATTTTGATGAGCCTTATAATGGTTAGCTTACTCCCAGCCTTATGTGGGCAGCATGCCAGCCCAATATTTTTTTTAAAATAATTTTATATTTTATCTTTAAATTCTAACCTTAAAAGATAAATATTTAGAAGTTAAAAATATCTAATTGGAAATATTTCACAAAACTTAATAACTTTTTATATTGTTTTAATGTATGATAAACACTAAAAAAAAAAAAAAGACGAGACTAATATTTTGTTCACTAAAATTCAAAATTCAAAATTTACTATTTAAGAAAACGTCTATGATGCTTACGAGATATCCAACACATTATTTTCATCAAATACATTTGAATTCGCTTGTGAGAAGGTTGTTTTAATAATTTCACTTTCATCTACTTCTATAATTTTTATGCAATATTTTAATTAGTTAACTATTAAGAATTATTAAATATTAAAACCAGTTAATATTTTAAGATTTTGATCTTTTAATATGAGACAAGAGGGGTTGCTCTGATGGTAAGCAACCCCCACTTCCAACCGAGAGGTTGTGAGTTCGAGTCTCCCCAAGAGCAAGGTGGGAAGTTCTTGGAGGGAAGGATGCCGGGGGTCTATTTGGAAACAGCCTCTCTACCCCAGGGTAGGGGTAAGGTCTGCGTACACACTACCCTCCCCAGACCCCATTAAATGGGATTATACTGGGTTGTTGTTGTTGTTGTTGATCTTTTAATATGATACCTTAACAAATTATTCTTGATATTCTTGTGTCGTATAATTTTCATATTATATATATTTCAAATACATATTTTTATTAGGCTCACGGGCCGGTTTAACCCAGCCTTAGTCAAGCTCATGAGTCACGGGCCTACTCGGGTCGGACTTAAAAGTCTCGTTTTTAAATGTGTTTTAAAAATTCTAACCCAACCTTATTAAATCACGGGCTGGGTTGGCCCAACGAGTCCAACCCATTTTGACGGCTCTACCTCTCCATAATCCCTAGTATTATACGTTTGTACTAGCAATGATTAGTGTTTCAATAAGAAAGATCTTAGTGTAGGTGAATTTCATCTTTAATTTATTCTGCTCTCTTTCTCCTCTCTAAAAACCACGCTTGATGCCGTTTATCCCTTAACAAACCACAAACCTCGGCCGTAACTTGTTAAAATAATATCGCATCTTATTTTCTATTTATCAACAAAACATTTGTTACAAATGATATTGTTACGTCTCGTATTCATTGTTTTATTAAATTAGTAATGAAACAAATCCTAGATTTACTCAGATGAGCCGGTCAAAAAAGTTAAATTTGCGATTGCATCTATTATTAATTGATTCATGTTAAAATATTATTTATTAGAAGATACAGTTTATTCAATATAGTATTAGTTCACCCGGGATAGTTGGCGAGGTGACTCTTTTCAAAATTGAATTGGCCAAGTGACCTTCAAGTTTTAATTATTGTAGGATTGACCTTCATACTTATTTAATGGTTAAGTCGGATTATAAAGAGGAGGGAAAAAGTTGAGTCTTTATCCATAAAGATTTAGTTATTACATTTTGGCCACAACTTATATAATAAATGTAACATTACCAGATTTTTTATTAAAAAAAAAGGAAAAAAGAAAATCCCATCCCTTCCCACCTCAATCCCTATTTCCCACTGCTGATTCCTCAATTGCAACTTGTTTTTCTTGCATTCAACACTCAGAGATCGTCTCCCTTCTTCATTCCTCTTAAAACTTTATTCTTTTGATTTATCTTTTACTTTGAAAAATCGACAAATTTAGGGGTTTTAAGATCTGTACAATTTGAGGAAGAAATTGGTGGTACATTGGATTGATAATTCATTCCAAGAGTTATATTATGTACCTCATTCATTTAGTGAGTGTTTTTATCTCATCTTCTTCGTCATTGTCAATTTGAGTTTCGGCACAGTGCTCGACCACTAATGTACCATAGATCGCTGTTAGAATAAATCACTAGTTCATAATAGACTAATGGGAGATTATATATTAGTATGCAGTCTATATTTTAGTGAATGGGTTGAGGGAGCCAACAAGTTGGAATTGGAATCCTTTACAAAGGTTACTGTACCTATCCGTATGCCTAGAAATTGTACATTTGATGAATTTATTATTGTCATCGTTAAACATGGAAAACTAACATGTTCCTGGAAGAATTTGAGTATTATATATATGCTTAGCTCTGCACCAAAGAGGGACAAGATTCCTCCTTCCTTCGTTAAGAATGACAATGATTTGCAATCGTACCTCCTTGATGTTACAATTGATGGTATAAGGCCTTATTTGAAGATATTTGTGGCTGAAAAAGATTTTGAAGAAGGGGCTAAAGTCCTGTTGAAAGGTCTCTTCAAGGTTCAAATACCACAGATGCACCACCACCATCAACACAACCATCAACTTTAGAAGTAGACGAGGAAAGAATGGTAAGAGATGGCATAAGTGGATGTAGTAAAGACTTGCATGATTTTGGTGACAATGAAATGAACTCGTATAGTTCGGAAGATGCAGATGGAGTGGAAGAGCTCCCAAATATTGTCAGTCAGGCAACTGGAGATGAAGGTTTGGTGGACTCGTTAGCTACACAGTACAACCACCCTGATAATACATGTTTTTTCCTTGAGAAATATTTTGACAACAAATTAAATCTAATGAAATAGTTGGAGATTGCTTCTTTGCAAATGCATTTTACGTTCCGTATGAGGAAGAGTAGCAGTAAATTAACTTCAGTGGTATGCCGAGATGTGAGTTGCCCATGGAATTTGCATACTTTAAAGTATGAGAGTTCTGATAGGTTTTATATTACCAAGTACCATAGCTAGCACATATGCATGATACAACACACATAAAGCTATTATCCTAAGTCGTCGAAGACTTTGGGTGCATATTAGCAGGAACGATATGTTAATGGCAAAGGTCCATCGCCGTCAGATCTGATGTTATTTTTGCAGATTTTAATCAAAATCTTACTTATTATAGGAGCTGGAAGGTAGGTGAAATAGCTAAGGCTATCATCAGAAGTACTCAAGAATAGGGGTATGTTTTGGTGGAAGCTTATCGCCATGTTTTGTTGTACTATAATGAAGGAAGTATTGCTGATTTGAGGTTCATGATAAATTACATTATAGATATTTTTTCTTATCTTTTGAATTTTTCGTTAAGGGATTCGTGCATATGAAAAATGTTATTGCTGTTGATGGGACATTTATGAGTGGCAGGTATAGATGGTGTTTATTGTCTGTTGTGGCATAAGATACGAAGAATCATATTTTCCTAGTTGCGTTCCGTGAAGTTGATAAATATTGCGGTGATTCTTGGACCTACTTTTTTTTTAACAATTGCGGCACATTGTTGACAATAGTGATTGATTATACATTACATCTGATCGACATCTGTCTATTGGGAATGGCTTTAAAAAAGATATTACTTTCGTTCTTCAGGATTTTTGCACGCGTCACATTGCTGAAAATATGCATAAGAGGTTTCACTGCGGAATTTTTATTAAGCATTTATTTTTTGCCGCACAGTCATATAGTACTGAGGAATTCTTTGACCATTTTCAATAATTGTGTGATAAAAGCAGGGAGGTAGCTAGCTGCATCGCGAATGACATTGGGTTCTAAAAGTGGAGCAAAGCCTTCTTTCTAGGAAATCGATACGACATATTGACAACAAATATTGCATAACCGCTTAATGAAATTCTTAAGGATCAAAGATACTTCCCAATCATTGCATGTTCAATCATATCATTCGAAAGTTTGCAGAAAAATCCTAGGAGTGGTGTAATGAAAATAAAAAATATTTTGACCCTATTTTTTCCTTCTGCTGAAAAGATATTAGGAATAATATGGTTGTCGATGACGCGCTCTGAGTGCATCAATTAGAGATAACAAATTTAGCGTCGTCGGGCACGGCAGAGATGCATTAATTGATCTTGATTTGAAAATATGTTTTTGTTGTATGAAAAAAATATCTTGCCCACATACAATGACAGCTCTAAAACTGAGATTTGGGGAAGAATATGGTTCCTCCATTTACGATCACTTATCTCTGTTCAAGGTTTCAACACATTTGGCAGCATATGATGTAATCATTCACACAATCCCTACAGAAGAGAAATGGGTGGTACCTGACGATTCAATCCACAAAATTACTTTCACTCGATGTCGAGCCTACAAAAGATAGAAGGAAGTTTAAGAGATGGCGAAGCATTTTAGAACCCAGTTCTTCTGGTAGCAGGAAAAAAAATGTCCCATTTGCAAAGAACTTGGCCATAAGAAAACGACTTGTAAACTATTGTTGCAGCTCTCTTTATATTTTATCTATTGGTGTTGTATTAAAGATAATTAACTCTTTTAATTTTCTAGACTTGTTCTTTGTATCACTTCTTATTTCTACTAGACTTGTTGTTTCTACTATCTACTACTGCATTGTACATTATAGACTATTATTTTATGGCTAACCAATAGCATTGTCTATTGTAGACCTATGATCTAGAGTCAATCCTCCTTATTTTAAGAAGGAGTCATGTGACCAAGTTGTCTCATAGACTACTGTTTTATGGTCAACCACCCACATTGTCTATTGTAGACCTATGATCTATAATCAATCCCCTTATTTTAAGAAGGAATCGTGTGAACTTCTGTCGTAGACTGCTGTTTTAGACTACTATTTTAGAATCAGCCACTTGTAATTTAACCAATGTTTTATTTCAACTTCCATTGATATTTTCAATTTAACCAAGATTTGTTGCGCTGATTTAGATAGTCTATTGACAGCCACTAATTTAGGTAGTTAATGTAATGTTGAATGTAGCGGCCAATATGAAAAAGACTTGTCTAATTAAATAAAATACATCGAATATGCCGATCAAAGCATCAATTCATTTCTCAAAACTCTCAACAGTTACGTCATTTATGAGAGGTCATATAGAAAGGCAACATTTAGTGTCAAATTCTGCCTATAAATACACTAGATTTGATGAAATATTTATTTATCATTCTTCCAAATATCCCAATCACTTAACAGAGAAATGCCTCCGGACGCCATTTTCATCAAGGAATTACTGGATAGACTTATCTGGGAGATCCAAGAAGACAGCGCGAGGGAAGAGAGGAATATTCGCCGTATCGCACGCATGTTGCAGATTCTTCTTCGTAAGGCTGGTACAAATATTCATTGTTATGTTAGCCCAAGAACTTTGTCTCCCCGTGATTCTTCTCCCCTTGCAGTTTTTTTTTCTTTAGTTAATGGAAAAAATGTGTGTTGTTGTGGGGGGAGGGGACGGGAGTTATTTAATAAAATATTTAACTTAAGTTTTTGTCTATTTAATTTTCAGCCCTATTGTTTTTAAATTTTATTGCCTTATTCTTTTTATGCTTTAGTTATTTTTTTCCATTTGACAATACTTAGGTGTAAAAAATCCCCCAAAATGAAATAAAGAGGTTCCAATAGAAACATACAACTCAAAGGATATAAATTCAGTCTTCCAATTATTTGAGTTTTTTGCCAATTAATTAAAAATTTCATAAGAGTTGTTGAATAAACCTACAGTATATAGCCTACCCCATAGGTGACCTATAGATCAATTGTAAATGTAAACTAATAGAATTTTATAGTAAAGAATTAAGAACGGTATATCAATAATAAATTGGAGAAGCATAGGGGTAGTTCCTCGATTAATGGTTGTTCGTTACTTTAAAGTATTAATTTATTTAACTTAAATAATAAAAAAATGATAATTATTTATGAATAACTTAAAGTTGTAAGCATCTAATTCAGTAAATTGCAAATTTTGAATTGGATAAAATGGATTACTATAACGTATCAATTATATTGGTATCAACCTAAGTCTATAACCAGTGAAAATAATTTTTATTAAATAGTTAATGAATATTATTGTAACATAATTTTAAAGCAATGTATGCAATTTGAAGACTAATTACCTATTATAATTGATCATAGCATTATTAATATCAACATATTTTAATATTGCAGCCGGATATTCAATATACAATTCATACCTAGAGGCATTACTTGTTAACAACACTTCACTAGGCAACACTCTTATACTTAAAGGTCTTGCTTCTTGAGTTGTTACATGTTCTAGAATGAGGAACTCTTAATGGTATGAAATACACCACCATGTATAATAACTTTAAATGTTACGCGATGTTTAATAAGATGTTTAAAAATCATAAAATAAAATAAAAATCAAGGTCGAACATGGTGTAATCCTTATGTTAGTGAATTCTTAACCATTAGTTTACTCTCGGCCCCAATAAAAGTCGAGGACGAAACCTCAATTTGACGCTCACCAATTAAGAAAGTCTATTGATTTATACCGAATTTCCAAGATTAGGGATCATGGTTAAGGTTAGGGTTCAATGTTTATAGATAACTAAAGAAGTTTATTGGCGACTAGTGGTTGATGAAAAATAACTCGTATTGTTCAGTAAATAAAATATGTCTACGTGACCTAGCACTAACCATATATTTTTTAACCCGTAAAAATTATCCATTTGACCCATTTAAAATTATATATTTGAACCGGCATGTGATCAAAATAAAATTGATCACATTTCAACCATATTATATTGGTCTGCTCAAATTAACCCTTTTTAAATTATTCATTTCACCTGCTATTTCAAAGCAAATTTGATCACATTTCAACCCCAGTTTTCCCCCAAAAACATTACTCAAACAATTAAAGAAATGTGAGTCAAGGGTCGAGTGCATCCTTGGGTCGAGAAAAAATTGTCAATGTAGCATGGCTGCCAGTCAATTTACAACTACAACTCGGTGAATGTTGGTCGGAGTTTCTCAATATGTTCCAAAACTAAGGTAAGCTGCATTCCATAGATTTGTCTCGTTTTACTTTTAGGGATTTAATTTTACAAATAAATTATTTTTCATAATCACTTATTTTAAAAATAAAATATGTGTTCTAAGGCCTTAAAAACCCCTTTCTCCATCACTTCCATTTGCGTACACAATACGGACGCATAGTCGGAAAGCCATTATGTGAAAATCTGTAAACAAAAATGAGAAAAATTTACCTTTAAATGAATTTAAGTTGACTTTAGTTAATATTTTGAGTAAACGGACCTGGACCCATGATTTGACGGTCCCGAAGGGTCCGTAGGAAAATATGGGACTTGGACGTATGCCCGAAATCGAATTCCGAGGTCCCAAGCCCGAGAAATAAATATTTACAAAAACATTTTTTTGGAATAATTATGTGTTTTTTGAAAATGAAATTTGTTTGAAATTTAATGGTAGAGTTTTTTTCCTATCTATACCATATATAAAACCTTATTACAAAAAATATGTATATTTGGTAAATTACCCGCCTTGTGCAATGTTTTTCTAAAATTTTTATACCATTCATTAATTAGTAATTAATAGTAGCTAAATCTTCCTAATATGATGCGCTAAAATTCAGGAAAAAAAATATCGTAATTGATTTAGTGACCTTAAGTTCAAATTTAAACGCAAATCCTTTATCTGATCTCTCCCGAATTTTTTCGTAATTCAAAAAACAAAACAAAAAAACTTCAGCAAATTGAAATCAAATCTGTTCTTCGTCTTTTTTTGTTCTCTATCCACAAATCAAAAAATAATAAAATATAGAACAATACCTCAGCGACACCATTCAATCATGTTCAAAAATCCCAATCATGCTACAATTGAATGGAAAAAATTCTGATTATAAAAAATGGGTCTCATCTCTGTGTTTTTTTAGAAGAAGAAGGAATGTAGAAGAGGAAGTCTGATTTTATGTTAATATATACAAAATTCCTACATTTATCTACAAATAAACTATTAATTAATTTAAGTATGTATAAAGCAGTATTATTTTTAAGGGTATCTAAAAAATTACTACATTTATACTACAATTAAACTACGATCTATGTTGAAAAAAAATGTAGACTACACAATTTTCTATTCATCTATAAAATTCCTACAAAAAAACTACAAATAAACTACAAATATTGTATAAAGTTGTATTATTTTTAAGGGTATCTACAAAATTACTACATTTATACTACATTAAACTACAAGGCGGGTAATTACTATATAATGGATTGAGTACAATAAACTACATTTAACTACAATTAAAATACATTTAACTACATAATAACTTAGAACAACTACAATAAAAAATATCAGTATAACTACAATTTAACTACAAAATCACTGAAAACAACTATAAATCTACCACAATATAACTATAATTAACTACAAATATATTAACGATTCATATAAAAATATAAAATAACGACAATTAAACCTCACAATTGAGACAGATTAAAAGGTTTCCAGAAATCAATTTGCACTCTAAGTTGAAGACTAATTACATATTTGGATTCATAAAATTATAGGTTAATAGAATCCAACTTTTGTTTCAAGATTTGACATAGAGTTTCTGTCCACATACTGTATGTGATCAAATTTAACAGGAGTGCAAGGTTCGTACGTATGCAATTATGATTAGAAGATAAAGTAGAAGAAAAAGAGAAGGGATCTGCCATTGGAAAAATTTTCTTTGAACTTCATCAGTGAATACGTCTCTTTGGAAGATATTTACTCCTTATCTTGAAGTTGAGAATATCTTAGGGATTATGGGGATTGAGAAAGTGGGATATATGATTACCTTTAATTAATGAGTAAAAAATGCCCATTAATTAGACCCTTAATTAAGTATGGTATAGGATTGGTAAATTGGTATACGGGTTTGTAATTAAATCAAACCTTAAACATTGAGGGTAATAAGGTTTCATATACGGTATAGGAAGGTAAATATTTCTTAATGGTATCAGACCCGTATTCTGGTTTTGGAGTCCAGTACATGTCTTATATGTGATTTAAGTTGAGTCTGTTAAGTTTGGTTAGAAACGGACTTAAAACGATGTGAGTCGGCCTTATTTGAGAAAATTGGAAAATTTGATGTTCTTAAGTTTTTCATGATATTGATGCTAAATTTATAGTTATTGATATTATTTTGGTGATTTGAATGCATGCGCAAGTCCGTATGATAATTTTAGGTTTGTGTTCATGTTTGGTTTGGAGCCCCAAGGGCTCAAGTGAGTTTTGGATAGGCCACGGAGTAGAATTTTAACTTAGAAAATGCGAATTTTGGCTCGCAAATTCAAGAAAATCGTCGCAAATGAGAAAGGGGCTCGGTCTGCCTTGGGGTCGCAAATGTGAAGCAATCATCGAAAAAGCAATGTCACAAATATGAAAGGGCCATCGCATTTGCGAAGTGGGCTGGAATTCCCTTTGTCGCATATGCGAAAATCCAGCCGCAAAAGTGACTCCGCAATTGCGATACGTAAGTGCAAATGCGACAACTACAGATTTCTGAGGGATACACAATCCTGGTCGTAATTACGATATCTGAAACCTGTTAATACATAATTTATACGCATTTCAACCATTTTTCACACTCTTTCAAAACCAAAACACTCTTGTGCGATTTTTCAAAGACAACTTCTCTTCCTAATAGATTGCAAGTAATCTTTAACATCTTTCACATGATTTCAACTCAAAATCAATGATTTTCATGGGGAAATTGGGTATTTTGGTAGAACCTAGTTTTTTTTTTAAATTTTGGGGATCTGGACCTCAATTTGAGGTTGATATCAAAACAAATTATATATTTGGGCTCGTGGGGGAATGGGTAATCATGTTTTGGTTTGAATCTCGGGTTTTGACCATGTGGGCTCGGGGGCAATTTTCGACCTTTTTGGGAAAAACTTTAGAAAACTTATTTTCATACATTAGAATTGATTTATTTAGGATTTATTGATGTAATTAAGTAAGTTGTGGCTAGATACGAGCGAATTGGTGGTGGAATCAAGAGTTAAAGTGATAGTTGAGACTTGAATTGTGTTCGTGGCATCGAGGTAAATGTTTGGTCTAACCTTAGCTTGAGGGATTAGAAGTAGTGTTCTATTTGCTATGTGTTGTTTGTTGAATATGACGTATAGGCATGGTGACGAGTATCTATACATTGGTGTCAAGCATGCCCGTAAGTCTTAAATTGGAATCATTGTTCTTAATAAGTATTACGAATAACTAAGTTGTTAATTTTCTGTGTTGGGCGAAAATTATGATTACTCTCGTGGAGGTTGCTTATGGTAGAGTATTGGTACTACTTGAGGTTTCTTGTGAAGTTAAATGTTAGGACAAGTTTGGTTATAGCTGACTCCCTTGCTGGGACGTATTTACTTGTATAGTTGATTCCCTTGTTGGGATAGTATTGTTTCCTTATTGTTCCCTTGTCGGGACTCTTTCCTTGTCGTTGGTGTTGAATTGTATATTTGAATCGGGTTCCACGCCGCAACAATATTATAGTTGGATCGAGTTGCACGCCGCAATAATATTATATTGGATCAGGTTGCACGCCACAATAATATTATATTTGGATCGGGTTGCACGCTGCAACAACATTATAGTTGAATCGGGTTGCACGCCGCAATAGTGATAAATGATATGGATCGGGTTGCACGCCGCAACAATATTTTTATGATTTGGATCGGGTTGCGCACCGTAACAATAAATGAAAAATAATGGTTATTGATTTGCTACAGTTTCCTTATTCCTTTTGCAGCAAATTTTAGATTGTTCTTTATGCTTTTCTCCCGAGTTACTGTTGGTAATTGATATTCCCCCGCAACATGACCACCCTTCCATCCTTAATTGTATATTTTTGTTATATTTTTCATTGTATATGATATAAGTGCACATGTTTATTTGGTAGTCTGGTCCTAGCCTCATCACTATTTTGCTGGGGTTAGGCTGGGTACTTACCAGCACATGAGGTCGGTTGTGCTGATACTACACTATGCATTGTATCTAGATCCCGGAGTAGCAGCATTTAGAACATAGCTTGGGTGGCTGCCTTCAGTCTAGTCGAAGACTCCAAGGTAGTCCTGCAGGTGTTCGTAGGCCCTGGCGTCTCCCTCTATCCCTTCATTCTGTTTCATTTGAATTTTTTAGAAATAGTGTATTATATATTTTTCAGTCATTGTTTGTAGTAAATTCTAGACTGTCTGTGAAGCATGACACCAGTTCTATGTAGATTTGGTTTGAAATGTTATATTAGATATATGTTCAAATGGTTTATCGTTTCTTCTGCTTGATTTAAATTTTCGTTGTTTATAACTATTGATTCAAACTTGTTAATGAATTAAAATTAAAAAGAAAAAAAAAGTGATTGCGCAAATGGTTAGCTTGCCTAGCTTTCACTAGTAGGCGCCATCACAACTCCCGAGGGTGGAAAATCTGGATCATGATAAGTTGGTATTAGAGCTCTAGGTTACATGGATCTCACAATTCACAGACAAGCTTAGTAGAGTCTAAGGGATCGGTACAGAGACATCTGTTTTTATCCCCCAAAGGCTAGAAGGTTAGGAAAAACTTCACATCTATTCTTTTCTGTCGTGCAGTTTGGTTTTTCAGTGCTAATTGATTTTTTACTCTATTATTTCACAAATGGAGAGAACACGCGCTTTCTCATCTACTGACTAACAGCCTGAGCCTCCAATAGCAGCTCCCACAAGGAGCAGAGGGCGAGGCCGAATCCGTGCTAGAGGCCAAGGCAGGGGAAGAGCTCAGCCCAGAGCAGAAGCCTCAGCGGCGGAGCCTCAAGTTGACTTTTATGACAAGGTTCTAGCCTTGATAGTTCTAGTGGGCCCAACCCAGGTCCTAGAGGGGTTTATTGCCACCGCAGTTCTTCAGGATGCTCTAGTCCATCTAGTGGGCCTTATGGAGAGTGTCGCAGAGCACGTTTACTTCCTATAGTACCAGCCGTCTCTGAGGCGGGAGGAGGAGCCTATACTTCTGCTACTCGTACTCTAGAGAAGGTAGCTACCCAGGTTCTGACTCCAGGCCGCTTAGACAGTTAGAGCAGTTCAGTTGGGTGTGGTGACTCAGACTAATGATGGAGCAGCTATGTCTGCCAATGCTTTATAAGCGTTCGGCAGGTTCACCAAGCTCTTACTATTACTTTCAATGGTACATCTTCTGAGGATCCCCGGGATTATCTAGACAACTGTCATAAGGTTCTCGGGAACATGGGAATAGTGGAGACCAATAGTGTCGACTTTGCTACTTTTCACTTGGCTAGACCAGCTGGATCACCAACTTTGACTTGGGAGTAGTTTACTCTGCTATTTCTAGAGAAGTCTCTCCCTATAACTCAGAGAGAGAGATCTATCGGAGGCAGTTTGAGCGTCTCCAGTAGGGTTCTATGACTGTTATTCAGTATGAGACCAGATTCATTGACTTGGCTCCTTGTGCTCTTATTATACTTCCCACCGAGAGAGAGAGAGAGAGAGAGAGAGAGAGAGAGAGAGAGAGAGAGAGAGAGAGAGAGAGAGATATGGGGTGATGAGGTTCAATGAGGGACTTATTTAGCCTATTCGACTTCAGATGGCTAAGAAGACAGAGAGTTAAATTTTTTTCAGGAGGCGACCAATGTGGCAAGGAGAGTTGAGATGGTTCTATCACAGGGGGTAGTCAGGGCCCTGATAAGAGGCCTCATCATTTAGGTAAATTCAGTGGTGCCTCGTCTGGAATTCGTATGGTAGAGGCCATCCTCCTAGGCCTTTTCAGTTAGCACTTCAGGTTTCTCACGGTGCTTTAGGTGGTCATGGTTCTCATATGTAGTATTCTAATCAGCATCCCTACAGTGCACCGCCATCTTCTATCAATTCACCATCGCTCCAGAGTTTTTAGGTTTGTCATTTAGGTCGCCAGGGGAATTCTTAGTTCCCTCAACCGTAGCTCTCAGGTGGATGCTTTGAGTACGGTGAGTATGGTCATATCCGGAGGGCTTGTCCAAGATTAGTGGGCATTTAGTCGTAGGAGTAGGGTTCCTGTGCTATGGTTCGGGCACCAATTGTTCCACAGCCCGCTCAGCTAGCTAGAGGTGGAGGTAGAGGTGATAGAGGTGGAGGTCAGGCCTTTAAAGGTAGAGGCCAGCTATCAGCAGGTCATCCTAGAGATGTAGTTCAGGGTGGTGGGGCCCAGCCCCGATGTTATGCTCTACCAGCCAGGTTTGAGGTTGAGGCTTCCGATGCAGTTATTACAGGTACTGTTCTGGTTTATAGCGGAGGTGCTTCAGTTTTATTTGATCCAGGATCTACATACTCTTATTTGTCATTTTATTTTGCACTGTATCTTGTCATGGCTAACGATTCTTTGAGTGCTCATATATATATGTCTACATCTATGGGTGATTCTATTATGGTAGATCGAGTCTATCATTTGTATATAGTTGTGATTGGGGGTCTTGAGACTCGTGTAAATTTGTTACTTCTGGAAATAGTAGATTTTGATGTCATATTGGGGATGGACTAGTTATCATATTACAATGCTATCGTGGACTGTCATGCCAAGACTATGACCTTATCATTGCCGGGTTTGCCTCATTTAGAGTGGAGATGGACTCTTGGTCATTTTACTTGTAGTGTTATCTCATATATGAAGGCTTGTCATATGGTAGAGAACGAGTGTTTGGCTTATTTGGAATATGTTCACGATTCTAGTGACGAGGTTCCTTCTATTGATTTTGTGCCCGTTATTTGTGAGTTTCCTGAGATATTTCCTTCAGACCTGTCAGGTATGCCACCCGACAGAGATATTGAATCATGCACTGATTTGGCTTCGGGCACTCAGTATATTTCTATTCCGCCATATCGTATGGCTCCGCCTGATTTGAAAGAATTGAAGGAGCAGTTGCAAGACTTGCTTGAGAAAGGTTTCATTAGACCTAGTGTCTCTCCTTAGGGTGCACCGATGTTGTTTGTAAAGAAGAAGGATGTATCGATGCGAATGTGTATAGATTACCGGCAGTTGAACAAGGTTACAATCAAGACTAAGTATCCATTGTTGAGGATCGATAGTTTGTTTGATCAGCTTCAGGGGGACAAGGTATTTTCTAAGATTGACCTGAGATCTAGCTACCATCATTGAGGATTAGGGCATCCGATGTCCCTAAGACTGCTTTTCGCACTCGATACGAGCAGATGAGTTATTGGTGATGTCATTTTGGTTGACAAATGCCCCAGTAACTTTTATGGATTTGATGAACCGAGTGTTCAGGCCTTACTTGGATTCATTCGTGATATACTTCATTGATGATATTTTGATCTATTCCGCAGTTGTGAGGAGCATGAGCGACATCTTAGAGTGGTTTTTCAAACTTTGAGGGACAGTCAGTTGTATGCCAAGTTCTCGAAGTGCAAGTTCTAGTTGAGTTCAGTTGCATTCCTGGGTCATGTTGTATCAGTAGAGGGTATTCAGGTTGATCCGAAGAAGATAAAGGCAGTTAAGAACTGTCCTAGACTAGTCTCAGCTATAGAGATCATGAGTTTCTTGGGTCTGGCAGGCTATTATTATTGCTTTGTGGAGGGTTTTTTCATCTATAGCAGCCCTGATGAATAGGTTAACAGTCACGACCCCAAATCCGGTCGTGATGGCGCCCAACACATTGCTAAGCCAGCCTGACCAATCAATAACAATCACGGAGCCATAAGCTCACTTTATCCAATTTAAGCATAACAAAATAATTCAACAGTGATAGATATATTAAAAACAGGGAACCAGGTCCCAACACGTGCCAACTCCCATAGACCGAAGGGTCAAGAGTCACGAGCCTCTAATGAACATAAGTGTAATAATGGTTTACAAGATACCAAGTGCGGAAAGAAATAACAATACATAATCAAGATACAGTAGGAAGGAATATCGGGTCCTGCGGACTCTGCAGCTACCTCGAATATCCTATAGAAGTCGCCTCGAATAGCTACCGGATCACTGCTGAGAGGTACCTGGATCTGCACACAAAGTGCAGGGAGTAAAATGAGTACTTGCCAGACTCAGTGGTAATAAACAGGGGTAAGACAACGCAGATAAGAAATCCGCAATAAAGCACTATGTAAAGTTGTAATCAAATACCATGTCATAGAGTCAATATCAATTGTACTTGTACCAACAAGTACCAACAAACAGCATAACAGCTATCAAATGTAGCTAAATGCAATGCAATGCATGATATG